>VUQH01060710.1:0-13009 GCA_015106775.1 Etroplus canarensis | reverse complement strand
GGAGTAAAAACAGGGAAAACAAGAAAAAAAAAAAAAAAAAAAAAAAAAAGAAAGTCTGACCAAATAAACAGAAGCAGTAGTGTCCAAAAAGAAAGCCAGAAAATGCACAGCTTTTCAAAGGGTTTCCTTGGGACTGACAGTGATTTTAAAAATAAATGTATATCATCAGAGAAATCTAAATGTCATTTCCCCCAGAGAAACTCACTGTGGCTCCTGTAAGTTGATGGGAAGTGGACTTTGAATCCATAAGAAAAAGAAGAATACAGATGGAGGAGAAGGGGCATCTTAACTGTAAGCCCAAGATGAGAAACTTATGGCAGTTGTTGGAAAATATCCATATCATCCAGCATCCAGGGAATAAGTGAGGAATCCAGCAAGGATGAAAGTCATTTGTAACGAAAAATGATATAATAAATTATTATTAATATGATTATTATTAGTAGCAGTAGTAGTACATGATTTAAAGAAAGTCAAAGCGTCATTATTTTATCTCTGAAAAGCGGGGATATGATGGAATCATCAACACTGCTTCTGCAAAATTTTCGTGGTATCGCGATGGCACAAAAACTGTTTGACACAGGATTTTGAATTTTGGCACAGTGATAGACTTTTATGAAATCTGGAACTGATTAGATTGTCAGCCATTTTGAAAATATGGGTTGCCCACAAGGAGCCATTATTTGGAAATTAAAAAAAACATTTTAGCCATATCTCTGTAACTATTCATCCAATCTGCACGAAATAAAAAACCAAATTGATGGCGGGATTATATACGTTTATGGTGACACCATGCCACTGCTGCTGCAAATCTTTATTGTGCAAGAGTGATAATGCAAAAACTATTTGACACAGGATTTTGGCACAGTGATAGACCTCCATGAGATCTGGAACTGATTAGATTTTCAGCCGTTTTGAAATATGGATTGGCCACCAGGTGTTTTTTTTTTTCACTACATTTTTTTATATTTTTAGCCAGTTCTCTGTAACTGTTTATCCAACCTGTATGAAACAAAAACCAAATTGATCCTGTGATCATATAATTTTATTTTTACCACGTTGCGTCGGTGAAAAAAATGTAAGGGATATTATTGAATCAACTTTGCTGCTGCATGTTAATTCTTAATCATCCAATTTGCATTAAAAAAACAAAACTGACTGTGGTATCTAGTCTCACATAATTTTAAGTGAAGTTGGCTCAGGTCAGCATTCACAAAGAAATTGTGGCTTGTTGGGGATACACCTGGTCTGTATTTCACATCTGTATTTGTTCTTATAGTACATACAAACACAAGTGAGAAAATACTGATGAATCACAGATTTGACAAGGTTATACTCCAGGTTTACATGCAGATTTGAGCATATGCACTGTTTGTGAATGAGGCTCAGAACAATCATGTTTTTTGGTGAGCTGAGCCAACTTGCAATGATGCACAAGAGACATGCGCACTCATAACCATGTGCATTTTTATCTGTTAATGCGTCTGCATGCCATTCGGACATCTGCTGTGTTGAAAGTGATAAATTAATTGCGGTTGCAACTTTTAAGGAAAAGCAATCACTGATGGTAAAGGAGTACATGTCTGAAAATGACAAATGGTTATATTTATTTGTGTCTGCATCATTGTTAAATAGACACATTCATCATCTTTACAGCTTGATATACTGGATTCTGCATGAATTTGAAGCTGTGAAAGTTTAGATTTTACTGTTTACATTAATGATTGCTCAGATTCATAGTGTGAAAAAACAGTGTCTTGTGAAAACATTCATACCCCTTGAACTTTTCCCCATTTTGCCATAAATGTATTTTCTTGGATGTGATGTGACAGGCCAACGCAAAGTATTGCATAATTGTGAAGTGGAAGGAAAATGATTCATGGTTTTCAAAGTTTTTGCAAATAAAAATCTGAACAGTCTGTCTATAAAAAGTATTCACCCCCCTTGGATGTTTCACTCTTTTATTTTCTTTAGTAAATGAAATCATGGTCAGTATAATTTTTCATTTTGAATTTGCAAAAAAGCTTGTTTCATGTCAAAGTGAAAATGGATTTTTACAAACTAATGTCAGTTAATTAAAAATATGTAAGGTAAAGTAAAAGTTTGCATAAATGTTCACCCCTTCAGAGGTCTGGTCTCTGTATCATCAGTATTCCTGCTACAGTTGCATCTTGAAGACAAAAGAACACTCCAAGCAACTCAGAGAACAGATTATTTAAAAGTATAAGTCAGGAGATGGCTACAAAAAGATTTCCAACTCTCTGGACATCCCACGGAGTTCAGTCAAATCCATTATTAAAAAAATGGAGGGAGTATGGCACTTGTCTAAATTTACCTACAGCTGCCTGTCTTCACAAACTGAGTGACCGGACAAAAAGATGACTGATGAGGGAGGCCACCAAGACATCTAAGAACACTCTTCAGCTTCAGTGGCTCAGATGGGAGAGACTGTACGTACAACAACTGCTGCCCGGGTTCTTCACCAGTCGATTGGCCAAGTCAAAGCCCAGATCTCAATCCAATCGAGAATTTGTGGCTGAACTTGAAAAGAGCTGTTCACACCTGATCCCTGAGCAACCTGACAGAGCTTGAGCTGTTTTGCAAAGAAGAATGGAGAGAAACTGCAGTGTCCAGTTGTGCCAGCCTGATTGAGATACACAGACTCAATGCTGATTGCAGTCAGAGGTGCATCTACTAAACACTGACTTCTAGGGGGTGAATATTTATGCGATTACTTTTTTTTTTACGTTATATTTACATTATTTGATAAAACTCTGTTTCCACTTTGACATGACAAGCTTTTTTTGCAAGTTCTTATCAAAGGAGGGGGGCTACACATTTAGGCCAAAAAGTTCAATTTTGGTCTCATCTGACCGGAGCACCTTCTTCTACATGTTTGCTGTGTCTCCATATGGTTTGTGCCAAACTGCAAACAGGACTTCTTTTGCATTTCTTTCAACAATGACTTTCTTCTTGCCACTCTTCTATAAAGGCCAAATTTGTGGAGTGCATGACTAATAGTTGCCCTGTAGACAGATTCTCCCTCCTGAGCTGTGGGTCTCTGCAGCTCCTCCAGAGTTACCATGGATGTCTTGGCTTCTTCTCTGATTAATGCTCTCCGTGCCCTGCCTGTCAGTTTAGGTGGACGGTTGTGTTTTGGTAGGTTTGCAGTTGTGCCATACACTTTCCATTTTCGGATGATGGATTAAACAATGCTCTGTGAGATGTTCAATGCTTGGGATATTTTTTATAACCTAACTCTGCTTTAAATTTCTTCACAATTTTATCCGTGACCTTCCTGGTGTGTTCTTTGGGCTTCACGATGCTGTTTGTTCACTAATGTTCTCTAACAAACCTCTGAGGCCTTCACAGAACAGAAGTATTTATACTGACATTAAATTACGCACAGGTGGACTCCATTTACTAATTAGGTGACTTCTGAAGGCATTGGTTGCACTGGATTTTATTTAGGGGTATCAGAGTAAAGGGGGCTGAATACATATGCATGCCACATTTTTCAGATTTTTATTTGTAAAAAGTTTTTGAAAGTATGAATCATTTTCCTTCCACTTCACAAGTATGCACTACTTTTTGTTGGTCTTTCACATAAAATCCCAATAAAATACACTTACATTTATGGTTGTAATGTGACAAAATGTGGAAAACTTCAAGGGCTATGAGAACTTTCGCAAGGCAGTGCAAGTCACTGTGGTAAGACCACATGCACAAAACCAGTTAAGGGAAACTTTCTTACCTAAATAGAATGCAGCCACACCTAAATAGTGCTGTTAATTAAACTTGTGGGCCTGCTATAATGTTTTAGAATGTCTACCATAAAAGCTCCCTTATTAAATTATTACAAGAATGCTGTAGACAGAAATATTATTAAAGGAATGAAGCAAAATAACTTGATAGAATCAAAATGCCACATCCTGCTCTAACTCCTTTAGCTTCAACACTCTTCCCTCCAGAGCCACATATGTTGAAAACCTTGACTTCAGCAAACTCCAGACAATCAGCAAACCAAACCAGTGAGCCAGTCTGTACATTCCACTGGGTAATTAATCCCATACAGGACTATATTACTTGGCCACAAGCAGATTACAGTTTCTATGGCAAAACTAGATTATGTTCTGCACAGTTAAACAGAATGCTGGCTCAGCCCATTCAACATCTTTAGCTCCAGTTTCAGCCATACATGGCCAAGACCTGTCACAGTGCCATTACTTGACCTGAGAGGTTTTCAGCTGTTTGTCACAGTATAATAGCAACCCAGAGGACTGACAAGAGCATTTTCCTGGGGTCCTCTTCTATGTTCACATTGCTCTTAGGCAAGCACTTTATTAAGTGGCCTGTAGTAACTAGAATAAATCTTTTTGAGAGGAGAAGATTGCATTAAGTGTGGTTGTTATTATGTTTCCTTTTTGTATTTCTGTCAACATGACACAGCAAGTAAACAAATTTTGCAGTTTGATAGATTGTTAGTTTTTATTGTAAATATGATATGGAGCCACTGATAGTTGTGCTTTCTTATTGTTTGCTTGTCATTGTCAGCCCAGCTACAGAGAACGAGCTTAAACACAGCAGACAGATCAGTTTGTGCATAAATTATCATTGTTGTTAGTATCAGTAACAAGCCAGTCATTTCCTCCTTTTGAGTTAAACACTGAAAACGGCAAGTGGCCTGTTGGGCTCTTAGCTAATTAAGTACTCAGGCTGCATACATACACACACACACACAGTCTCTGAAACACACTGAGCAGTCTGATGTCTGCTACCTGCCTGCTGCCGTGGCAACACTGACGGCCTTTAAAGGCGATCCAGCAGAACTTCAAAGTCAAAGCAAGACCGCACACAGGTTTGTGCGCGTGCGTGTGTGTATGTGAAGATGGAAGGATGAACGATAAAATTAAACAAGCCGAACTGCTCAAGATGCCTTCCATGTGCCAGATACTGTGTGATATGCGTACTGCTATAATGAATGAATGCATGCCGATCCATACAGTTTACTGTTAGATTACGTGAACATGGACCTTTTAATAGCAATCTTTACATATCTAAAAATATTTCAGAATCCACAAATTAAGATTTTTTTGCTAATTTGTTGAAGTAACTAATGATAGTAAATGTTTGATGGAACTGATTATTCACATGTAGCATATTTAAATAATATCCACACTAAGTATACGAGGAATATCTTCTTATCCCACCATGCAAATAAGCATTGCTTTGTCAATTTCAGGTTCTGGTCTCTGTTACTATGGCAACAACAACAGAAAGCACTACAAAGCTGCACTGAGAACAAGTTTCTCTCCTTTTCTTTCATCCTAACCTGCCTCAGATCATTACAGGGCATTAGCATAGAGATGGAGAGATGCACCACAGATAGTGGTGGTGGTGGTGAAAGGGGTAGTAGAGAGGTGGTGAGCTCATCTGGAGAACAGCTTGCCTGTTTTTCCAACAATGACCTCCGAATCACAGAAAAAATCAACTGAATTTTTAAAGTAGAGAAAAAGAGATACAGGTAGTCTATTTCTAGATTACGGTATTTCTTTTCTCTTGAAGAGGCTAGCATAATTTTGGTTTTTTATGATCTCCTCCATACCGTCCTTCCTGAAGCTTGGCACCCAGCTGACTTAAACAAAAACTTGTTTCTATTGAGGTGTGGTACAAATTCTGACTTTGTCTCAGCTGTACCTTCTGCTTAGTTTGATCATTTACACTTTGGAGTGGAAGAAGTAGCGCAGAAGTAGCACCGACTAGTGTGCTCATCTTTAACTGGCTGTGAGTGTCTGGTGCACACACACCCTTTCATTAATGGGATATATGATCCAGTCTTTAGGTTATTCAGTTATCCCGTCCATCTCTAGTTTAAAGATTCTTAGCTTTCTGCCATTGTTTTATGTTTTTCCTCACATTGCACAACTAAGCTACTCTTTATTTTCTAATCAGCTCTTAGCAACAGTAGCTCTAGCTGATAACGTGTCTTCTCTTTCTGCCCGTGTGCCATTGTTCACTTTCATAGTGTTGCATACCCACATGCATGCATGAGATAGGGCCCCTCATGCATGTCCTTCTACTCTTAAAGATAAAGGATGCATCCAGTGTGTTCTTTTATGCTGGTGTGTGTGCATGTGTGTATGTATGCATTCCCTACCCCTGAATGTGTCTTTGAAGTGGTCTTATCTTTCTCAGCATTCCTCTCCCATGACAGGAGGGATGGAGGGAAGTAGGGGTGGTGGTCCTGAGAGGGGCCAGAGGTACCTGAGCCCATGTAACAGTCCAGTTAGTGTCCAGGTGCAGGAGCAGGTGGAGGTATGGATCCTGAATATTGAGAAGCTTCACCATTGTTCAATATCTACTCCCATGGCAACAACATTAAAAGGGGGAGATGGAGATCGATTAAGCGCCAGCTCAATACCACAAACTTGACAAAGGGGAAATTTTACAGAGCCCTTTAAATGGGTTCTGTAACCAAGTGATTCTGTGTTGAGTGACAACCTTTGTCCCAGAGATTCTTTATTATACCTATTTATATGTTTACTACTGGGACTGTAAGTCAGTCATGTCTAAGCTTATCATCAGATATCACTGCAAGAATATAATTGAGCCGGACTAAGAAGTTTTTCTTTCTATTTCTGAATACTGAATAAGGTAGGTGATAAATAAAAACAGTAATTCTGTCATTTAGTTATGCAGCTGTGATTTGCCATATCTGATCATGGCAGCATCTCACATCACTTAATGGTTTGACATGTCTTTATTCTGCTGTACTGATTTTAACTGCCTTTCCATGCTTATATGGTCATCACACAAAACCATTTACATCAAGCTAGCTTGCTTCTGAATATGCACTGACGATAAAAATTTAGAACAGCAGGCTCACTTAACTGATACTTCTTGTCTTCGGGGCTTTTATTGTTTACCCTCAACACCTTCCAGCTTCATCTTCCACTGCATTATGTTTGGGATATGTAAACACAGTAGTTTTACTTTAGGGACTTGTGCCTAGTTGATTTAGCATATTATATTGTAGTCTGCATAATTCATGAAACCAAATAGCATTTTAATGCAAAGCAAAGGCAGGAAAGCCAATGTTCTAAAGCACGTCATGTCTAAAAATTTTCTTTTCTTTTCTTTTCTTTTCTACACATTTTCTTGATTTATATGAAACATTTATTTTATATGGTTAAAATAAATAAATGCATAGAATGTTTTATTTTATTTTTTTTACTTTACTGGTCTATATTGAATCAGATGTATAGAACGCATAAACATCATTCTTACCTCAACGTGCCTCCACTATACAAAAGCAAGTTTTTTTTAAAGGAAATAATAAATTGCTTTTTACATGTTGGAAGTGAGTGAGCTTCAGAACTGTTTTGAACAGTGACAAACATATTATTCCTCTTTTTTGGGGGGCTCTGTCCCACTCACATGTTTATCCACCTTCATAATGCTGCTGTCAGCCTGTGCTGCACCAGATTCCTCTTCATTCTTCTGTCTTCTTTGTGGCTGTTTAGTTGGCTCTGAGGAAATACACACTGACTAGTGTGAGGTGAAGCCACTTTTTATTTCCAAGGATAATGCGAGAGCACAAACTGTACTTTCAATGCTTGAGCAAGGCACTGAAAACTATTCCCTTTACAACTTACCTGAGGTATGGAAATAAACTATTTATTTTTTTATTCTGTATATTTTTTTAGTAATTTAATTTTTCATTGATCTGTATTGTTTTGATTAATCAATTTGGTCTAAAAATTTCAGAACATAGTCAAATTTATTAAAATAAATACTATCTCAAGTACCCAGGTGATCTGTTCATACAGTCATGTGAAAAGTTTTTCATTTGACTCTATGCAGTACAGCCTTACTTCTTCCCTAGGAATTAAGAGATTAGGTAGCAGCCTGGTGCTGTTAATCAAATGCACGTGATTAATTGATCACCAGTCAGTGTGTCTATCTCTATATAAGCAGAGGTTTTGGCAGTTTGCTGGTCTGGAGAATCCAGGTGTATGTTAACAAAATGCCAAGGAGGAAAGGCATCGATGATCTGAACGAAGCAATTGTTGTTGCCCATCAATCTGGGAAGGATTATAAGGCCATTTGCAAACAATTTGAAGTCCACAGTCCATGTAATGCTCAGAGGAACTGCAAAAATCCCAAAACCTACATTTCAGACACTACAGGTCTCAGTTAGCATGTTAAATGTTAAAGGCAATGACAGCACAATCAGAAAAAGATAGAACAAATATGGCTTGCTTGGAAGGGCTGCCTGGAGAAAGCCTCGTCTCTCAATTAAAGAACATGATACCACAGCTTAAGTTTGCAAAGTTGCATCTGAGCAAACCACAAGACTTCTTTGGACAGATGAGACCAAAGTGGAGATGTTTGCCATAATGCATAAAAAACACAGCATATCAGCACATAAACCTCATATAGCACGATGGTGAAGGGGCTTGTTTAGCAGCCACAGGATGTGGGAACCTTGCAGTCCATGAGCTTATCTGTATACCAAAATATTACTATTACTACTACTACTACTACCACCGGTTTAAACGTCCTTGTTTCCCTGACACCAGGGGTTGGACAGGTTCTCTCATCTGGTCCCAGTCTTGATCTTCCCGGGTGCTGTATTCTAGAGTCAAATGTGAGGCCAACTGTCTGACAGCTAAAGAGTGGCCAAAATTGAACCAACGCCTCTCTAGTAATCTGATTCCTCAACAACTCTAAGTCCAAGGTAGGTCTTGAAAATTGGCCTTTAATTCCACTAGCCTCCAACTTCCACAGACAAGTCTTGAGCCAGTGACCTTCAGCAGCCCTCTGGTTCCCAAACAAGTCTACCAACTAAGCCACTGCCACCCTCAATTGTATTGCCTATTTTTTGATTTGTTTAGCTTTGAATCTATGGGACTGGACAACGAACTGCAAGATTGGGACTTAAATTGAAAGTCAACCTGTGTCTTTAGAGATGCTACCGAGGCAACTGTTTCCTTCAAGCACTTATATGACTACATGTGGATGCTACTGTGGGTGGAAAACTGATCTCTTTATGTTTGTTGCTATTTTGTTAAACTTATTAAAGTGAAATGTCTTCATAAACTGGCCACAATTTTAGGTTGTTTTGAAGCCGTCCAGCTCAATGATGCTCTGTTTTCTATTCTCTGTTTTCAACTCTTTCTGCCTTTAATATTTTCTTGCCCTTGTGCTATCTCTCTTTTGTGTTCACTTATTTGTGGTCTGTCTCTTATTCTGTGTCTGTTTCTGTCTCTTTTACTCTCTCCCTTTCTCTTTCTCTGGGGATGCAGATGAAAACCAAGCCTGTTTTATTTTTTCTTCAGAGGGCGCTGAATATTTCAGTTTTGCATTTTCTCTCTTTTTATGTGCTCTCGCTTTTTTCCAAGCCCCTTTGATGTGTCTGTGGATTCGTTATCATTCCGTTTGGATGAGCTCACAGACGCAGATGCGGAGGCACTCACATGCACTTGGCGCACACACTCTCACTGACTCTCTGGCTTTTTATGCTGGAGACCAGCGGCATCCACATGCAAGCGTGCATTCTAGTCTGTTTGTCAGTCTTTTCCATGTGCTGCTCCACCCACATCACAGCCCATACAATTCTTAAATACTCTGCTTACATGAAAAGAATATTTGCATAAGCAATTAGGAGTTTCTTTTTTGTACACAGACTTCCGTGTGGACTTCTGTGTTAACTGTGTAAGCGTCTATATACAGTTACCTCCTTGTATATCCACCATGTGCTGCACACTCACACAGGCGGCATGTGGCACTATGTGGTCAGAGCAGTCGGCATCCCTGCACCCCTCCTGTCTGCCAGGCGGCTGGATGGCGGAAGCTCCTTCACCCTCTCTAGTACAAACACTCCTCTCTCCTTGCCTCCCTCTCTTCCTCCCCTTTAAACAGCCATTTAGGATTGAGGGATAAGAGGACTTCCTCTTTAGAAAAGGCACATCTTTAATTTGAGCCTCCTCTCCTTCCACTTTTCTGACCAGAGATCCATTTAAAGCCAACAGGCCGCCCTGGCGCTGGCACCCCTCTCCTTCCTTTCCCTCTCCATTTCTCCCTGCCAGGCCTCCATGACTCGTTTTCCCTGTCCTCTCATCTCACCCTCATTGCTCTGTTATTGATGGTGACACGCTGTCTACTTCTCTAGTGACCACACACATTCACACGTGCACACATAGTTATTCTCCCAAGAATCCCTGAAGATATCAAATGTTCACCTGCTCTCCTCAGCTTAAGAGCATAATATGTTTCAATCTGTCACATACTTGAAGTTAGCTGCAGTCAGTTTTTCTGTGTATCCTCAGAGGTATAGGCCCAGCAGCCAGCTCCAACTTAGTCATAGTGCATTCCTTGAGTAGAGTTGTCAGTCACACAGAGAGTTTGGGATTGTGGTTCATGAACAAAGGCCCATGTACACACACGTGCACACAACTATACACACACACACACACGGGCTCCCTCGTCTCTCAAGCGAGACACACACCCAATTCATTTTTGCTCTGCCTTGGAAGTTTAAAAAACTTGCTATTTCTGTGACATCCTTTTTTCCATCTTCCTCTTTCTTTCCTCTTTCTTTCTTTTTCCATCTTAGTCTCCCCACATATCCTTTGTGTCTGAGTCCGGAAGGCAGTCATGCAACGAGACTGATTAATAATTACAGAGTACACAAAATTGGGAAAGGAAAAAAAAACAGTTTCTTTGTCGTTTGATGTCCAACATGAGAGAAACCAAAATTACAAAGAGACAGAACACTATAAAGAGGAGAGAAAGCTTGCACATTCCTTTCTCAATCCTCTGCTTTTGTTCTTTGCTATTTTTTATTGCCTCTTTCTCAGTTTGCTCTTTTTTATCACCTCTGTTTTCCCTCTGTTTCTATTCTATCTTTATAAACACCTAAAGTTATTTATTTGATTACAGGAAGAGATTAGTCACTTTACAAAACTGCATTCTTTGTGAATGTGTGTGAAGTCAAGGACTCCATGTTTCTCTTTAGATAGAATGTGATTTCTTTTAAGCTACACACAAATGCTCATGTTCGAAGTGCTGCTTTCCACCAATTCACACTTGACAGTCTTCTTGCTTTGTGAAATACAGATGAATGCATGGAGACTAGTACTTCCCCCACCACCCGTTGTGTGGCTGTTGTAATTTAGTAATAGTTGTACTTCTAATTGGTTTAAAGTCCCACTGGCCAAAAATTCATTCTTCCTGCTGCTTGTCTGTCCAGGGGGAGTAATTATCCATACCCTGTTAGAGTAACAATTTACAAGGGAGCATAAAAACACACAACTACACACTCACATGTACACAAAGTACTGTGTATGTCACACTCTGTAAAACAAAAAAAAATGCACAGTCACTCATATTGCCCCTGATAGTGTGCTTTTGGCACACACATTATAAGAAGTGACTTGGAGGGTTGCAGTAGTAACTGTATTGAACTGCAGTTCACATACACTCTGTGGATGAAAGTGTTGGGGCACACCTCTTGGTTTATATTTAAGTTAATAATAACCTGATAAGTTATATTATTGTAAAGTGGAAGCATTTCACTTTACAATAACATAATTTAAAACAGGGTTGTCAAGTGTTGATGCGCTTGGTGCATAAAAGCCACCAGTGTTCTGCTGTTAACTGCAGACTTTCAGACCTACTCTTGCATCAAAACAAAAATTGTTCATGGAGAAGCTTCATGGCATAGTTTTCCATGACCAAGCTGCTGCAAGCCTTATAGAGCAAGCCTCATAGAGTCTGTGTCTGCTCCCAAACCACCTAAATAAATCCACTAAAAATTGGCAAAAAATACCAAACAAATTACCCTTAAAAATTCACAAAGAAAAAAATAGTACTACCATTTCAATGGCACCAGAACAAAACAATTAAATGTGGTCTATTGAATATTAGGTCTCTCTCTTCTAAGTCTGTTAGTGAATGATTAAATAATTGACCAACATATTGATTTTTGTCTCACAGAAACCTGGTTACAGCAGGAAGAATGTGTCGGTTTAAATTAATCAAGTCCCCTGAGTCATGCTAGCTGTCAGAATCCTCGAAGCACAGACCAAGTAAGGAGTGGCAGCAGTCTTTAAGTCTAGCTTACTGATCAACCAAATACCTAGACAGTTATAGTTCATTTGAAAGCCTCACTCTTAGCCTTGATCAGCTTGACTGGAAAACTCAAAAGCAATTTTAATTTGTTGTTGTCTATTGTCCGCCTGTCCCTTAGTCAGAAATTTTACATGAATTGTCTGACTTTTTAATTCAGTTAAATTAAATTCAATTTTATTGATATATTGCACCAATTCACAACAAAAGTCACCTCAAGGCGCTTCACATTGTAAGGTAAAGATACTACAGTGTTAAAGAGAAAACCCTAACCATCAGACGATCCCCTATGAGCAAGCACTCGGTGACCGTGGGAAGGAAAAATTCCCTATTAACAGGAAGAAACTTCCGGCAAAACCTGGCTCAGCCATCTGCCCCTACCTGAAGGAAGAAGAGAGGAAGGAGAGCAAAGAGAGACACAGGCTATGGGAGAGAGAAGACAACATTCAGTGACATGCAGCAGTAACAAATAAATGCGTGGGGAGTGAAAAGAGGTGGGTGGAGAAGAAATGCCCAGCACATCATAAGAAGCCCCCCAGCAGCCTAAACCTATTGCAGCATAATTAAGTCCTAACTATAAGTGCCAGTCCTTATCCTGCAAACTTTATCCAATTTAGTACTCAGTTCAGATAAAATAAATATAGTAGGTGATTTTAACATTCATGTAAATGTTGAAAATGATAGCCTCAACACTGCATTTAATTCATTATTAGACTCAGTTGGCTTTTTCCAAAATGTAAATGAACCAACTCACCATTTTAATCACACTCTTGAGCTTGTCCTGACATACTGAACATTTAATAGTATTTCCTGAAAATCCTCTTCTGTCTCACCATTTCTTAATAACATTTGAGTTTACAGTAATGGACTATACAGCACT
>VUQH01060708.1:0-14868 GCA_015106775.1 Etroplus canarensis | reverse complement strand
CAAAACTGCATACTGTTTCTGTGTTTATAGAAAGTTCTTTGAGTATATTCCAAGCTCACAGAGTTTAGCATTTAAAGGGACTTTGGTATTAAATATTTCCGACAGACATTGTATAACATCCTTCTGGAAGTTTTGGATCTTTGTTTCATTGCTTGTGGGAATGTGCAAAGTTCCTTTCTCAGTCAAACATTTGGTGCATACATCTGGAATATTAGCAGATATACGATGGAGCTTGACAGGTGTTATGCACATTCTCATCAACCACTTATATTGAAGTAATTGAAATCTTGTGTTTATTGTTTGTTTTTGTGCTTTTGAACAAGCATCCCTCCAATCCGACTCATCGATATTTTCCTGTATATCTCTTCTCAAGGCATCTAATTTATCTAATGCTGATTCTGTACTCTGTGCTACTAACATATTGTAGTATTTAGATAGTTGACCCTTCCCATCTAAGTTAGCAAGTGTCATTTCCTCTAATTTAGATAAAGATGGTATACACATTATCTGTTTGTGTTTTGAAGAAATATAACTTCTTAACTGTATATATTTGAAGAAGTGCTTCTTTGAAATTTGGAACCTCTGACATAATTGATCAAATGTAAGCAGAACGCCATCTAAATAAAGGTCCTTCACCTTCTGAATACCTTTTGCATTCCAGGTCCTAAATCCCCCATCCTTCCAGCCCAGTGTAAACTGTTCATTACCCCAAATAGGAGTAAATTGAGACAATACGGGGGGTTAAATGTGTTTAAATTCATAAGTCACCTGTTGTCTGTATGAATGCTACTGGATAGTCATAAAATAACAAGACATGTGCTCAAAAAACCATTGGCTATGTGGGCAACCTTAGAAACAGTAAATATTTATTTTTATGAATCATTTTTATCATAATCTCTGGACTATTTTTTAATTAAATTTGATATCTCAGCAACTCTCAATAACAGTTACCAGCAGTACTTTTTCAATTGCCCTACATTTGTATTTTTTTCTTAGAAAACTGTGCTTCATTTAATGAGATCAACAAACGAGATTGTCCGCCAATACATGGCTCGTCTTATCAATGCATTTGCTTCCCTTGCGGAAGGTAAGTTTGAAAAAGTCATTAGACCTAATTAAGCACCATCATTTCTTTGTACACTGAATCATTTTCTGACAGGATGCACTAAATCAGAAAATAGATTGATGGCTTGACCTCACAGGATTAAAACCACTAATGATGCTTTACAGCAGATGCCATTTGGTAAAGAGACAATGTTGTAAAGACAGTACTATTTGGATAAATGCTTTACTGTCCTGTTTTCCACAAAGCAGATTTGGAAAAGATCATTTTTAAGAGAGGAGTTAGTTCATTCTGAACAGGGAAACTTTGGAGGCTGGAGTTGGAAAGAATTTCTACTTTAGCTTTACCCATCACTTTTAAGTCCAATCAGATTTATCTTTTGTTAAACAGATATAGATAATAATTTCTAGTGTGTTTTTTTCCTCACTGCTGTTCAGAATTGTTCTTAAAATTAATTGGCAAATTAAATGGCTTTTTCAGCTTTACTGTTTTATCTATGCCACTGCTTCGAATAAACTGGTGTATTTTTGTCTTGTATTAGTAGAGGATGTTGTCCAGTGAAACTTCATAATGTCCTTTCAAGATCTTTTTTTGAGCTTTATTGCATTTTGGTACTGCTTACAGGTCGTGTTTACCTCTCCCAAATTCCTGTTCTTCTGAAGCTTCTGACGGAGACTCTCAGGAAAGAGGACAAAGAATCCCTTACTAGAGAAAATGTCCTTGTGGCCCTGCAGAAACTCAGCCTTAGGTAAATTTTAAAATAACTAGTGGGTTTTTTCTCTCATTTTTGAGTTTATTTAGCCCCTAATCTAAGGTGAAGTTTAACTCAAATGGTACAGTTAAAAATCGGATTGCATAAAAGAACAACCGGTAACCCTTTTTTATGGCCATGATTGGGATTTTCACATAAATGAAATGTGAATGTTTCTATAAGTCCTTGACCTAAATTTACATGAGTTTTCAACTGAGAGAAGATGTTTTGAAACTGCTGTGTATACATAGCAAAATTTGAGAA
Organism: Etroplus canarensis; assembly: GCA_015106775.1. Lineage (NCBI taxonomy): Eukaryota > Metazoa > Chordata > Actinopteri > Cichliformes > Cichlidae > Etroplus > Etroplus canarensis. Next base: position 12,790 of record VUQH01060708.1, on the reverse strand, counting down.
ACAAATATTCTCAGTTTTCCATTTTTCCTCATAAGTGCATTTTCAATGTACAACTCCATCTGTCATTTTCTCTCTTTTCTTGTTCTTATTATTTCAAACCCCTGCAATGAGGGATAATGAGGTATTATAAACCTACATTACTATAGAGAAAGAACCAAACAGTATTACAGATTATCAGGACCATCCTATAGGGTTCTGTTTTATTTATTTTGTTTTAATTTTTGTCCTGTTGAGAATTGCTATGATTGAGGAAGATAAGGCTCTAACAACATGTGTAGTGTAAAGAACAACTGTACTAGCTGACCAACATATTTTGACCTGTGGCCTTTATCAGGGTCATTATAAAACATAGCACAGACAACAGTTTAAATGTAAATGTACCTTTTGGCTGCTCCCTTGTATTCTCCACCAAGGGGTCGCCACAGCGGATTAATCCGCATTGGTAATTTGGCAGAGGTGAACTTACATATTCACCACCAGTGAGGCACCAGCAAGGATGGGCTGGGCATATGGTTAGGTACCTCATGGTCCCTGGAAATGGGGAGTGCCCAGTAGCAAACCTGTGCAGCACCTTATTTGGTACTTAAAAGAAGAGTGTAAATAAGAGATGACGTTTTTCTACTTCCACTAGATGGAACACTGTTACTATGACTCAGTGGCAATAGTTTAAAATGTATGAAAAAGTTTATTACTAAAAAATTATATTTGAAAAATAAAAAGATGAATATCTGTGTTTACATTCTGTCTTATTAGAAGGAGCCAGCAGACAGCCATGATAGAAGATGATCTGATTGGCTGGCTGGTGGATGAGCTGCAGGACTCTGACTGCCTCAGCGACTACACCCTGCAGTACTCTGCAGCCCTACTAATGAACTTGTGTTTACGAACCAAGGGTAAGCACATCACAAGAAGATAGAGAACTCACACATAGCTAAAAAAAATTTTTAGAACACCCTTTTAAGGCCCCTGGTCCACTGCTAGAAACTCCTAAATGATAAATTAAAATATGTATCTCTGATTCCATATTAAATTCCATAATGTAAGTGAGGCATAAAACATAAAAGGTTTCAAACCGTGCTCTAAGGAATGTAGTCCCTTATCACTGTTATCTTAAGAGTTTCAGGCAAATTGACTTTTTCACTGTTGCGTAAGGCCAGGCAAACCATTTCTTTGTTCCTAGTCTTTGGCCCATGCTAAACATTTATTGACCTTATAGTTACTTTACTTGATCTTATCATCTATTTCTCTGCCTGTAAATAATTTCCAAAAATGTCGAAGTATTCTTTAAACAAGTCACATAACTCTTCATACCTTTTTTTTTATTATGCTTGAACTGTTTTCAACCCTGATAGAGACCAAAATGTCGCTCATGGAGTTATTAATAGTCCATGCCCTCGTGTAAATCAGATTGCTCTCTTTTAAGCCATGTCTCTATCTGAGTTTGTTCCTGTTGGATGATTTTATTACGGTTAGACTAAAATTAATTATTTTTCATTCACTTACAGTGGCTATAGAAAGTGAACACACATCTGTTAAAATACCAGGTTTTTGTGATGTAAAAAAATGAGAGACCACGATAAATCATTTCAAAACTTTTTCCACTTTTAATGTGATCTATAACTTGTAAAAATTCAGTTGAAAAAGAAACAAATCTATTAGGGGAAAAATATTTTAAAATTTAAAAAAATGTACAATAAGCTGGTTGTGCACACCTTAAAACTAATACTTTGTTGAAACACCTTTTACTTTTATTCAGTCTTTTTAAATAGGAGTTTATCAGCATGGCACATATTAACTTGGCAATGTATTTTTAGTTTTTATGGCTTGTTCTGAACACCTGCTTATTGGTGCTCTTTCCTTTTTGCTCATTTCTACTTCATATCTAGAGTGTATCTTTGTCAGCCCAATTTACCACACAGACTACACCATGATCAAAGAAACACATTTACCATAGTACTGCTTTTATCCAAATGTTACAATGAAATATTGCGACACAGTGGTTTTTCAGTGGTTGTACTATCTTACACAAAAGTAGATCAAACATAAAGCTTATTATATAAGCAGAATGTTGGGTGATCATTAATTAGTAACTTGAGTTCTATATTAAGACAAACAAAAAAGTCACATTGTCAACCACACAGAAAAGTATTATTAAGTGTGTGTGTGTGGCTGTATGGCTGTATATGCTGGATTTTTGTTTTTTTACAGGAAAAAGGAAGTGTGCAGAAAACGCCAAGCATGTGCTAAAGCTTCTAACTGACCTTCTTGGACATGAGAACCATGAGGTGATTTATGTGTCTGTCACCACATGGCACAGCTTACATAACATATTGACACGTGCTGTATATGGAAACATTCAGAAAACAACAATTGTGCAGAATTACTGTTATTAGGAGATGGAAGAGAACAATGGTCATATTCCAAATAGAGTCTAAACTAAAACCACTAGCAACACCACGGTCCATTAACTAACTGCATTCTCAAAAATACATGAATACAGCCTCAGTATCCATTCTTGTATTGAATGGTTTAGTCAAGCCCCCCTTAAATGTCTGGAAGTCATGACAGATATGAGCTATGAAAGTAGGAATGTCCATGAAACAGAAGCAGAACTGACTTTATTCATTTTAGTTTAAAGTTGTTTTTATCTATATTGTAGGTCAGTGTTTGCAGTCATGTCACAAAAGCGTAAACATATATGCTGATCTACAGAATAAACATTCTTTACTTTTTACATCCCTAATTACTGCATGTTCATACAAGCTGTGATCACTTTGCCTGAGGCCACAAAGTTAGAAGCTGTATGTGTCCGTGTCACTTTCAGATTCGGCCATATGTGAATGGAGCCCTGTACAGTATCCTGTGTATTCCCTCTGTGCGACAGGAAGCCAAAGAGATGGTGAGACAGCAGAAATGTCTTCACCTGCTTACAGGAAACAGACACAGTTTGTGTTTTGCTCTGCATTTGTCTTCCTCTTTGTCATCACGCTGCCTGTGTTTGGATAGCAAACAACAGGTGGTCAGTTATTAGACAAAGAAACTCTGCTCAAAGGTACTGGCTGGCCAGCAGTTTCCATTTGTGTCTGTGATCCAGGCAGGTTGTAAATGGAAATGAAATTTCCCCTTGTGCCATAAAAATTCAAACTGAGTATGGATAGAGTTTAATATGTCTAAATGAAATTGGGGATACTTGCTTGTGTTATCTCATCATTAGAAGACAAAACAATACAATTATAATCCAGACATTAAAATTACTTGACTAGCATGTCTTAAAATGAGAACTTTTGCCCTTGGCCAAATATTGTTACATCTTTGAATATTTAACATACCTCTGAATAGTTTATATTATCTTTCCCTGATGTGTACAGAGTGTTGAGGAGATTCTCCGCTGCTACAGCAAAGAGGAAAACCCAGATGTCAACAGACAGATTGAGTTCATCATTAAACAGCTAAATTCAGGTTAGTGAAGTCAAATTTAATGTTAGAAAGGATAGAGAATGAACAGGTAGTCCAAAACTTTGTGCTTTACATTGCAAAACAGGTAAATAGAAAACTTGGCAGAGTAGTAAGTGACACATTTTTTGTAAAGTATAATTTGGAGAGAATTTTACTGACTTTTTAATCATTGTGCTGTTTCCACCTAGCTGAAGAGGAGGGACCAGAGTCTGATGATGAAGAGGAAGAGGATGACAATGATGTAAGGCCTGTTTAGATATTGATATGTTGTTGTTTTCCATTACCACGTTAAAAGCTATGTTTGATGCTTTTTCTTATTTTGCATTTGTGTAAGTATAGAGGGGGTGATAGACTTCAAAGATTGCATTTTGTGGGAAAGTTAGTTCAAGATAAGGTATATGTAAGTTAACGCACCAGTAACTAGAGTTTCCAAGCTCTGTGTTTGAGTACCGTAAGTGTATACTCTTTTCCCCTTCTGTTCCCATAAGAATTCCTTGAGTTTGAGTGCTCTTGTTCCATTGCCTGTGATCTCGGGTTAGGTGTTTCTTATAGCTGCTGTTTACCACGCCTGTAATGGTGAACTGATAGATACTGTATGGTACCCACTTCTGAAAGTGAAATTCAAAGCGACACATTACACTGGTTCCTTATCAGAACCTTGTGGATTGGTGCCAAGCATGGTATTAATTTTTTAATGGAAATCTGAGCAAGTTTCACTTTGCCTTAGTAACTCAATTAAAATCACTCTATATCAGCCTGAGTCTTGTATATAATGGTTGATGTTGAAATTTTTTATTTTTTAACTAGTAAAAATGAGGCCCAGATTCCAGGGTGTCAGCTGTGATGACTTTGTTACTTGAGTACATGTGTCACAAAATCCAGACAATAGGAATTACTTAAAAATGCATACAAATTCTGGCGTAAATGATTTGTTATCTTTACCTTGTGACAGGAAGATTTAATGGAGACCGACCTTGATAAAGAGGAAGTTCTCCAGCCACAACACAGGGAACTGTCTGGGGAGAGCCTGCTGACCACTGAGTACCTGGGAGTAAGAGTAAAACACATATATACTTACTGTGCACAGTTCAAACATATACACTACCAGTCAAAAGTTTAGACACGCTTGGCCATAGTGGAGTATGGCCAAGTGTGTCCAGACTCTTGACTGGTAGTGTATGTGTGTGTTCATACCTAACGGAGCATCTGGAACTCAAGCAATTTCCCCCCCTGGGATTAATAAAAGACTGATTCTGATTCTGATTAAGCAGAGAGTTCACAATTTGACACAAATCGGAAAGATGAATTACTTACAATAAGACTGCTAATACATATATTTATTTTTAACTAAGTCCTGTTCGACTACAGACAAATCGCTGTGCAGTAAACAGACACACCACCTGAGACAAAGGGAAATAAAATAGGTCACACTACTGTGTATGCATCTTACATAGACCTTTGATTTTGCATTTGAACCTTTAGAGAATTGCAAGAATTTATTTTCTTCAACTTCCAAGTGCCACCTGATGATTAGATAAAATGCAACACATATCTGTGCTTCTTTGTGGCCATTTTCTCAGATCAGGTCATTACACTAATGGGAATCTAAAACGGAATGAACATTATGCATTTCCTGTAATTTTGAATAACATCAGGTTCCGTGAACATGATTTTCTGTCTTTCTAAAGTGAAAATTTAGATTGTCAACAGGTGAATCTCTTGACACTGACTTAGTGAGTGAGACATTTCTTAAGCATGATATAAATGCAGCATGAGCAGTATGGTGGCTTGGTGGTTAGCACTGTCACCTTGCAGCGAGAGAATCCAGGTTCAAATCCAGCAGCCAGCCAGTTGTGGAGCACATTTCGCATGCTCCAGCTTCCTCCCTTAGTCCAAAGACATGCAAAAGCAATTATAAATTGGCTATAGGTGTGAATGTGAGTGTGAAATGTTGGCTCTGCGACAGACTGGAAACCTGTCCAGGGCGTACCCTGCCTTTCACCCCATGACAGCTGCGATAGGCTCCAGTGCCCCCCTCAACCCTAAATTGGGTAAATAGAAGAAGATGAATTGAATCCAAGTGTTTTAAGTTCTGAATAAGAAAATGTTCCTGTGTGCCAAATTCTTAGGACTGATTTAGCCTGTAACGCAGTGCTAGTTTTAAATTAGATTTAATGATGTTTGACAGGTGTGTACATATTTATTTCTTGTCAGATATTAACCCTGCTTTACATGAGCCTTACTGTGATTTCAAGACTGCTCATGTTTGTGGGGCCACAATACCAGACAGAAGACGGTCCTTTTAACACTGACAATATGTGTTTGCCAGTTATGTTATCGCATCATTTTGCATCTTTAACCTAGAAACACAAATTTGTAAATAATTGTTAATGTGCTTCAAGCGCATTCTCTTTTTCCCTTCAGTATTTTACTAATATATCGTGTGTGGCACTGTAGATTATGACCAACGTGACAACAGTGAAGAGGAAACCAACCCCTCTGTCACAGCCAAGTGTTGATGAGCCCCTACAACGACCAGTCACCCCTAGTTCTCATCGTAATATCAGCGCAGGGTAAGTAAAATGATAAAATGATAAAATGACATTGGAAAATCCAATTTTTTTTTTTTTTCAAGAGAACTTGAGTTGTGCGGCAGTAGTCATTTTCAAGTGATTTGTATACTTCCATAGAAATCTTTAGATCCAAGACACCTGACCTAACTTCTGGCCTTTTTTTCTCTCAAGGTTGATCAGTTTACAGTAGCATGAATTGCTTTTAAGCTGACTGACCTGTGGGTCAAATAGACAATGTTTGCGCCGCCCTCTTTTTTCAGATACAAGGATAATGAAGTTTCTCCAGCCATTAAAACTGGTTTAGTGGGTCAAAGGCAGAAAGAGTTCAAATACATTTTGCTACAAATCATTGCAGAGCTTGAAATGTAAAGGGATGTTTCAGCTTTGGTATACTGGAACCAGTATCAAAAGTAGATCCTCTTTTGTTGCACCAAGTCAAAGCAAGTAACTACAACTACAAATAATGGAAATGGTAACCTTTTATTTACACAGTTTTAATATTATCAAGATAAAGAAATTGTTCGCTTTATAATATAAACTTCCTCATGGAAGTTCTCGACCTGAGATTGTCTGCCTTTGTGCCATGTGTAGGGATTATCGAGCCAGCAGTCAGGGAGGTGAAAGTAGCAGGGACAGGGAATACCCTCTGAGCAGACAGAAGAGTGAGGAAGGGAGCCTGCCTCAATCTCAATACAACTCCCGACCTCCTACACGCTCCGGCAGTCGCCCTAGCACTGCAGACTCCCTGCGTCATGGCATCGGTGGGTGATTGAACTTTCCAACATTTTATCAAATATGATTTACCAGTCGGTGAATACATTTGATGTCAGTAGAATTTCAGTTGAGTAAAATAATACATCTTTGACCATGTCTAAAGGCTGTGGCTGTACATCAGATGTTTGTACTCAGCTTACTTAAACTAAAATCAGCTGCATTTTTGTGGAAATATTTAATTTCCCTTCTACCTGCTGCTTTTTATTTGGTTTTCTACTGGATGTATTTGATGTGATGCCCAGTGTCCACAAGCAACAAAAGGCACTTCCAGACAAGGAAGTTCCAGCAACTTCCTCAGACATCACAAGGAATAAAGACTCAGCAAAATGAGCACCAAATGGCTAATGACCCTCTTTGGCCTTTTATAAAAATGATGTAAAGATGGCGTGAAGTTGGACTCATGTGTTTGTTAGTGTGTTTAACTGTCCTTTTACTTCATTTGTTTCTTCTTTTGTTTCTGTTTCATTTAAGTTATGACTTTTGTGTAGAGCTAAAATCCTAGCATTTTGGTTATAATTTCAAAATTAGTTTTATGACTCTTTTATTTTGCTCTCTGTCACAATTGCTTACTCAGACTCAGAGTGCGGGCGGTTGTCCCAGGAGTCAGAATTGGACAGGCCGTATGAAGGTAGAGCCAAAAAAGGGTGTTCCCAGGAGGAACACAATGGACACTCAGCCAGGTAAGCTGACACACAAATACTGACTGCACATGCTCACACTCGCATATATAAAATGACTATGTGTGGTGAATTTTACTGCATTTCTTTGGCTAAAACAGCAACAGTAAAAGGTTTAACGAGGTTACTGTTTTTGATCATGTAATTTTGATAACTAGTGCACAATGACAGAGAGATTGTTGGAACTGTTCAAGATGGTATGGATACAGTAATAGTGAAATAGGTATCACTGAGACAAGAACCCACACTGCAAAATTTAAGCTAATCTTTTTTGATCATACAAGTATGGGTGCTCAGAATTTATGTGAATGAAAATTACTAAGAAGTAAGAGAGAACCATTTCCAAAAACCCTAAAGTTCAAGATCTATATCTTTTTAATATTTTAAGTAATATTTAGTTTTACTTTTTCAGAATCAGAATACTTTATTAATCTCAGGGGGGACATTGCGTTGTTACAGATGCTCGGTTATATATAAATAAATATAAATATGAAGGCAGAAAATGAAGATTGAAATATGTAAACATGTAAGTTGAATTTGCAATATGTAACATAAATAGCTTCAAAGCTACACTATTTACAATATGTTACAAGATATGGTGATAGAAAGAAACTCGTCTAGGTGTCACAGGGATGAATTGTAGAATTTGATGGCCACAGGTAGGAATGATTTTCTGTTGTGTTCTGTGGCGTATCGTGGCAGAATGAGTCTGCTGCTGAATATGCTCTCGTGTCTGTCAGGCATGTTATGGAGAGGGTGTGAAGGATTGTGCAATATTGTCTTTAACTTGGACAGCATCCTCCTCTCTGACACCACTGTCCACAATGTTACTGGCCTTGCGGATCAGTTTGTTGAGTCCTCAGGCTGCTGCCTCAGCACACTACAGCATAGAGGTTGGCACTAGCTGCCACAGACTCATCAAACATCCTGAGCATCATCCAGCAAATACTGAAGGACCTAAGTCATCTTAGGAAATAGAGACGGCTCTGGCCCTTCTTGTAGATGGGTTCTGTGTGTTGAATGAAGTTGAGTTTATTGTCAATGTGAACACTGAGGTATTTGTAGTCCTCCACACTCTCCACTGGTGTTTTAGTTAACTTCTCATGTCCACAACCAGTGCTTTAGTCTTTGTCACGTTAAGCTGCAAATGGTTCTGTTCGAATAGAGTTGTCCTTATCACCCTCTCTGATACACTCCACTACTGCAGAATCATCAGAAAACTTCTGAAAGTGTCAGGTCTCTGTGCAGTAGCTAAAGTCTGTGGTGTAGAGGGTGAAGAGAAAAGGAGAGAGGACGTCGCCTACGGGGCTCCAGTGTTAATGACCTCATTGTCTGACACAGTGCTGCAGATGCACATACTGCGGTCTGCCAGTCAAGGAAGTCATGTTGTGTCTGAATTTTGTTGATAATTTTGTTTCCATCTTCTAGAAAAGAAATTATGACTAAAGCAAATTATTTGGGCACCCTACATGCTCTGTATTTTTAGTAGATCAGCTAATTATGTGAAAACAACACTTGGTACCAGTCAGAGAAAGTTGAATTGTTCTTAGTTAAATACAGAAAATGTTTTTGTTCTTTTTTCTCGAGCCAGCATCTATTGGTTGTGGTTGTCTTACTTCCATATAGTTTTTGTTGTATATTGTCATTTGGTGGTATTTAATGATATTGGTGGTTGCTGCTTCATTTATTTAGCTCTTTGTGTACATCTGTGTATCATCAGAGGAACTAGATCTCAGTTAATTATGTCAAGGAATGATGCAAAAAAAACAAACTGCATAACTCTGCAGAGATTCCTGTAAACGCCTAATATATGTGTCAGTATATGTGTGTCTGTGGAGAGGGTTGGCAGAAATGTTGTTGAAGCAGTGGGTGAGTCAGCACAGCCAAGCTGGTTTGTGAGACTGTGACATGCGTTTAAACGAGCAGTGCCTACAAAGAGACCCATTCAGTGAAATCTTCCCTGCTTCTCCCCTCCTTCAAATCCCAGTGGAACTTGACTCCTGAAACCCACCAACAGTAATCAGTCCCAGGAAACTGCTTCAGCTGTCCCTCCCCCCTCATCCCCCAGGAACGTAAAACACCTCTACAATACAACCTGGCTGAGTCTGACTTCACTAGCCTCATTTCACCCCAGTTTGTAAAAAAAAGACTTTTATAGTGAGATGAAATGGGTATTCATGTTGCGCTAAAGAGAATCTTAGCAACACAGCAGTTTGGCAAATGTCAAAAGAGCAGATTTATATGTTTACAATGGCTTTTAGGCTAATGAAAACATTTTCCAGAAAACCTGCTGGAAAATCAGGCTGATTTCCATCCACACTTTATTCAGAAATCGGTGTTAAGGACTGAAGTTTTGCCACCTCCTTTCTTTCTAATAGTTAGGGACAGAAGGCAATTTTGCAGCATGTCTACCAGTTTCATTTAGCCTTTTACACAGGGTTTAATATGCACCTCCACCCATTTTCACAGAAATACAATCGCTGTTTGTAATACGTAGTTATACCAGATTATATCAGAGATACTGGAGCCAGTTTGCCTTTCCTGAGCAGAAACCAGAATGAAACCCATCCATTTGATAAGGTATAGGATTGCTTTACAGGATGTAGGTCATTTAGCTCCTTCCTGATAAGGATATTAGCAGAGTTTGTGACTGGATGCAGAGGAGCCGTTTTCCTGTTTCCCCGACTCACAGACATCTCTTGTGGTATCAGTTACACCATAAACTGTAATAAAAGCCTAAGAATGTAAAATAGATGCAAAAACTGTTATTTGAATAAAAGGAAACAGATGTGAAGCATAAGAACATATTAATATTATTCTGGGATGTGTAATATTTGAAAAGAGTCAGTGAAAAGATGCACCTCAGTGTCTTTATCCTAATAACTTTACAATTTTTTTTACAATGTGATTAATTTCTAATGAATCATTAATGTCTTCTTTTCACATAACCATACATATTCTAACTGAGCAATTTCCCACCGGGGATTAATAAAGTATTCTGATTCTGATTCTGATTAATTAGCTTCTAGAGAAAAAATAATGAATTTTACTCTTTTCTTTTTTAAGGAAGCCACTATGTTCGTAAGTGTGTTCAGGCTGACAAAACATATAGGAAAGATACACTAAAGGGGGTTCATGCTGAACCAACACATGTCTAATCTAATCTTTGGTCCTGCAGAAGATACATTTTGCAAAAAAACAAACTCAATATTCTGTGTTCCAATAATTCTCTAAGGCAATGGTCAAACTCTAAATACAATAAACTTGCGCATCTCAAAATTATCATTACAATAATGTGACAAATGAAAATACACTGCTAGGCCTCAGTCATTAGAGGCAGAGGCTGAATCACTTTATTTACCAAATAATATAAGTTGCACAGTTTGCCGTGATGGCCAAGGAGCATGTATGTCCCCTTGTCAGCAGCCAGTCTAAATGGAAAACAGGTAGTCTTTTATACATGCTGCTGATGAGCCTTACCAAGCTATAGATAGCAGTTCAGCCTTATAAAAATGTCCTGTATTTTTTAAACTATAATAAAATCACTTAAATTACACTAAAACCAACCAAACCAACCAAACCTAAAAAAGCAACTCCCCAACACAATTTTCTCCTTGCTCCCTCTCGGAACCTTTAAAAACTGCTTACACACATTCCTGAGCTTCCTGAGAAAGACGAGGAGAAACAGGTGAATAAGTGCTACACCAATGTGAACAATATTACACTCTACCCATAAGATTACACAGGCACATTTAATGCACACTTAATAAAAATGATCGATTGTGGCTAAATCTTATCTTTCTCTGTCAGGATCCATCTACCACACACCAAGTTCCTACTTAAGGACCTGTAAGGCAGAATCACAAATGTGTAAAATACTCAATAAATAATAAGTAAATATTTAAGAATTCTTGTGTGCAAGTCTTTTTTTATTGCGCAATTGTTTATCTAAAGCGGTTTAGGAATGGTTAGGGTTAGGGAGGGAGGCTATGAACTCAAATGTGGGAGGAATGGGCTAGATCAATCTTGATCTTGTGCATAGGACAATCATAATTTCTTTGTCTAGGAAAACAATGTGAAATCTGATTTCTTCATGACTATAGCATATCAGATAGAAGATGACCACTTTCGGATTGAGCCTTTGAACCATATGCAAGTGACAAATGAGCATTATTGTAATGAAGTCTAGTTAAGAAAAAATATGAACAGAGTAACAAAGGACAATTATTTAAGTGTCTCAAAAGTAAATTTTGCTCATTGTCTCTACATGAATGATAGACCCAGTGAGGATCCATTTGTAGTTTAACTGTTAATAATTTCTCTCTTGCAAGTTTTAATTCAAGCGTTTTACCACAATGAAACAACAACTCATCATTTTCTCCTTCCTCGTTTCTCTGTTACAGAAATGATTATATCTCTGCATTTGCAAGCCAGCCCAAGATTCCCCGTACACCTGACACACCAGCCAACCAGACCAGTGCTCACCGGGCTAGAGGACTGGCCCTGGCACCCCAGTTCTCACAGTCTGAGCCACAGCAGAGCAGCCGGCCTGGCTCTGCCAGCTCCACAGGTGGAGGGGGGAGTGGAAGTAAGCATATGTTAAGAGTGGGAAACCAACACCAGTCACCAGCCTCTGTTGGCAAATTTTGGCACCAGCTGGTTACTTCGTCTACTCTACCACCTACTTGGGAAGATAGCCAGCCTTGATTTGAATGTACAGCACCTCTCAGAAAAAAGTTGCTCTAGGTGCACTTTTGTAATTCAAGAGAAGTTAAGCAGTTTGAGTTGACATAAGCAACTTTTCTCTTCCCCTTTTTTCCCCCGAATCACCTTCTGGCATACCCTTTCAGCTTATTTTGTAAAACAGATTGTAGAGAACACAAAGTGTGCAATACTGTGATATAAATGGACATATATTTAAATTTCACTGGTAAATTAAACAAAAACAAGAATAGTCCAAGACTGCACACCTCCACCAAGACTGAACAGCCCTCGCAAATCAAAAAATTCCCAGATCCAGCTCCACATCTAGATCGACTTCAAAATTTAATCACATTTACCTTGGGCCTTACCTCCACTAAAATGTTTACACAAATCTGCCTGTTGCTTTTTCCTGCCAACACACACACACACACACACACACACACACATAACCTCCTTGGCAGAAGTATAAATGTACTTTGTCTGAATGATTAAAAGAAAACCAGCCACAGGGGCCCACAAGCCAGTGTAGTCCTAGTGCCGGTCCCAAGCCCGGGTAAATGGTGAGGGTTGTGTCAGGAAGGGCATCCGGCGTAAAAACTGTGCCAA
>VUQH01060701.1:82577-101800 GCA_015106775.1 Etroplus canarensis | reverse complement strand
ACCCACACACACCAACCCAGAACTGCAGGACTGTAAACCTGTCCCTCTCTCTCTCTCTTTCTCTCTCTCTCTCTGACTCACACACACACACACACACACACACACACAATCTGCTACTATCTCAGTTGCTGCTACCGCACTTTCTTTTGGCGCTAGTGTCTTCTTCTTGTGTTGTCTTTTTATTGCCTTTCTTGTGTACTGTTTTTGCATTGTAGGGTGTCCTTTGCATTGTTTGCATTGCATTGCATTGTTGCAACTATTGCACATGTTGCACACGTTGCACTTTATTTATCTATTTTTTAAATCTCTTAAACTTAAATTTTAAACTGTGAAATAAAAACTAGTCCTGTCTCTGTCACATGTCATATGTTTACGTGTTTATATGTTGCACCAGGTCCTGGAGAAACACTATTTCATTTCACTATGTTCTGCGTCAGCTATATGTGGTTGAAATGACAATAAAGCTCTCTTGAATCTTGAATCAAAATCAAGCACTCCAACTGACACACATCAAAAACTCTTCACATTTTTTTTTTCCATTTTTGGGTTACCACCTGTGATGAGTTAGACCTCAGTTAACTGCAAACCTTTGTGTGAGTCTTCTTTACGCAGTCACGCATTATAGATTATCTGTGCAAGTGTCTTTCATTTATGCCCAGCTACACCATGCTTGTTTACGATTCAACTTTTTCTTTAGATATTGTTTACACGCAGGAGCACTTTTATTCATTTGATTTAAAATACATATTTTAACACATTCACATATTTGAATGTGTCATCCAGAATGTTTTCACAGATTCAGGGATAGTAATATACAGCTACAATACTATTGACCCTGTTGTATTTTTCTTATAGCTGGAAAATGTTTTATCACTACAGCAATTTTTTGTGTTGAAAAAGACATTTGTTGTTTAATGGAATTTTGAAAAAAATAACTAAAGGATCACATACCATTACCCTATTCAGTGGTTCATTTTTTTCTGCACCCTATATTGTTGTCTAATATTCTGACTTAATATGTACATTTAAATGAAATTGTCCATGAATCAACTTTTCTGCCTGGATACTCTATTTAGAGCACGTGGGCTTGCCTGCACCAAAAACAAGGGGTCTGTTTTAATGAATCTGGAGGTTGTTTTATTGATGTGATGCTGCTGTCAGTCCCACTGTAGCTTTAAAGCATGGCTAAAGGAGATTAATGGGAGAAAAACTCTTAACTATCTGAAACACTGTTTCATGTCAGCTTTGCTGAATGTGTGAGTACTTCAAAATTAAAGAACGTAGGCTTTTTACAGGCATCATTTTGTACCACTGTTAAAAAATAACAGGGCTCTGTTGTTGAAGAAACAGAGCTTTTTCAGCAGACAGCTGACTAAATCATCTATGATGCACAGCCACCAGACATGTATTTTGAGTAAGAGCTGTCTCCTCTGTCAAATGAATATTGCTCAGAGTGTGGTGAGACAGATGTGAGTAATTATAAAAAAAAAGCCGTCATACCTTCTATCCATCCATCCTTATCCTTCTCTTCCTCTCCCCATCCCCTCTCCTCTTTCGTTATCACTATTCATCCCCCTCTCTACACCGCCCACTTACTTTTTCTATCAGGAGCCCAGTACTTACTTATTCTTGCAAAAGCTGAAATGGTCATTATTCACAGCTTAGCCCATCACACTGTTTGCTGTGAAATAGCTCACAGTGTGCTAACATGCGTTCAGAAATGCAATTAGCACAGCGATTAGTACAGCTATTTCACATGTTAACCCATCCAGCACCTCTCCCAGGACCCCTACAGTCACATCTGACAATACACTCAAGCAATCATTCCCTCTGAGGTGGAAATACGTTAAAGCGAACAGGGATATGTGAAAGGGAATTGTATGGCATAAATATACAGCATGTAAGAAAATGAACAGAAATGCATCACCCGTTTTTCTTTTCCTTTATACCTGTATTTCCTCCCCCCCCCCCCATCTTCCCCTCCTTCTCAGCAACAGTAGTCCTTATCTCTATATCGGTTTGGCCTCTTTGTCCATAATATGTCCCCAAGGATCCTTTCACTAAATGGAAAACCCCTCACTGATGGATGTACGCACATACACACACAGAGCACAAACTGGCAATATAACAATCTTATCTCAACGGCATGCCCAGTGACCCCTCTTAAAAGATCTTTGCCATGGCTGTATAAACATAACCTTAATAATTCACTCACACACTGCTTTCAAACACATGCACAGACACACGAAAAGAAGGGCTAAATAATTTACGGGTAGAGACGTCTGGCCCCTAGCATGAATAAGTAAGAGGCAGCCTACTGGCCTATTGCCCCCCTCTCATGGCCCGTCTGACCACGTACACAGTTTAATCAGCTCATAAATTTTGCATTGCTTGCTTACTTGGTAGTGTCACTAATTCATTCATGTATTCATTTTTGTTTTCGTGTAATTACCACTTAGTGACTTCACAAACTGTGGTGTTGAGAGAGTGTGGAGATACTATGCATGTATTTGACCAGTAGAAATGTGAGGAAATGCAAATGTTTAAGTCATTGATGCTATAATTAGATACCATTAAACTGCACCGTGTCTCCTATAATCTGATTTGTTTTATTGCTTTAGGCTGGGACTTCCAGAGACTTAGTCTAACCATAGCTAGCTTTCCTCTCCTGAACCTACTGTGCTCATTTCCAGTTCCATATTTTTATTCTTGGACTTGGTGTCAGTAGCCTTGCATGATTTAGAGTTTAAAATGGTTTTTTAATATTATACTGGATCTTTGTGCAGCTATTTCATTCATTTACTGTCTGAAACAAGGCATTAATTGAACTTTCTTCTGATTGGCTGCACCTCACAAATAGAAGGTTTGAACAGGAGTTGGGTCAGGCTTCTGCACTCACAGCCAGAGCGGTGTGCCTGAGATGACAGTCTATCAGTCTGGTGTGGTGAGAGCTGGACACGTTTGAAGCCATGGTGGAGAAGAGGTCACTAAACAAACTGTTATCCATCATGAATAATTCTGACCACCCTCTGCACCACTTACTTGTCAGAAGACTAGCAGCAGTGTGGCAACCAGAGAAAAAAATTCTAACGATGAGAGAAGAAGTAATTGTCAGCAATGCAAAGTGTTTGGGAGCAAAGAATACCACAAACTGATACATCATATAATTGAAATATGCCAAAGGGTTAATATGCACGCATATCCTAAAATGTCCACTAGCAACCAAATGTCAGCCACAAAGGGATCGCCAACAAGTGAATTGCTTGGATAGGCCTTAAAGGGGTCCTATGATTCTCAACTTTGACACCATATTTTTATCCTTGGGCTTCCCTAGAGTAGTTTTGCATGACTTACAGTTTAAAATAACTCTTATTTTAAATGGCGCATCACCTCAGTGCATCCACTGCTTGTCTAAAACAAGCTATTTTACCTCCTTTCCCTTGAAGCAGGTAGGCAGGGCTTTTGTGCTTACAGCCAGAGCTATTCTTGAAATGATTCTATCAAGGCTATTCCCTCTTTTTGACTTCACAGACTTACAAGAGTAGAAAAAACTGCCAGAAACCAAGCGTTAGAGGAGTCTGTCCTTAGGCTCATATTACTTTCACAAATACTGGCCTTATTATTTAAATCTTTCGCTATGTTTAATATGACCTTCCATCACTATAACAGTATATATGTGACAGAAAATAGAGAAAAGTAGAATAGGTCTGCTTTAACCACTCCCTAAATCTTAATTCCAAGCCCTTAACATCTCTGTCTTACTAAAAAAGACTAAAAGCCTAAGAGTACTTTGTTTACTGGTCTCTCAAGAGAGAAAAGAGAAAGTTCTAAAAACAGTGTGTTTTACAAGCATGAAAAAAAGCGGACTTGACAGTATGCTTAGTTGTTACACTTCACTTATGCTTGAGGCTCTGCAGATAACAGGACTTAAATACTTTTGTAAAATGACACTAAAGATGACAAAAGTCAACTTAAATCTGACATTATTATAGTGGCAAATGTAAATATAAATTATATCTGTTGTGGCAAATTAAACATATTTCTACGAGTTTCATTACTGAAATCCCTTTATTAAATAGCTCTCCAGAGTTCTTAAATGCAGTGTCAATGTATTGATTTTCTTCATACATAAAAGTTGGCTTTTTAATTAGATTATACATTTCCCAAATTAAATCTTAATTCTTAAGTGCTATAACAGACACAGGAGACCTTTTGCATTCACCACCACAAAATGTAAAACAATTATTTTAAATTAGAAATCAGTTACAGTTGTATATATTACGTGTAACTCCATAATCCTGTGCTTTATCTGATGAAAGGGTTTGCAGAGAGTTTTCAGATAGACGGCCAACTGTTATTTTATTGCAAAGAATACCTTGGCTGCCTTTGACACAATGTCGGGTCAGTAGTGTAAAGTGTTTCCTGTCTCTTGAGACATATTTTTCAGCTATTTAATGCTGAATTAATGTTAAATTAAATGAAATGCCCAAAAAAACATTATAGCATTCACTCTTTCTACCACATTTTATGTATTTTGAGTTTTCACTCACTTTTCTCTGCAATTTGACATCTAATAAAGATTAAAATATAAATAAATTAAATAAAATATAACTTTATGGTGAAGTTTTTAACTGGGTGAAGACAATGGACCTGACTGGAAAAGTTTACAAGACTAACTGGCAGTTACTATATTCTGAATTTTTACTTGACAGGGGCTAAAGTCAGTTTTGTTGTTTCCAGCTGTTTGTAGAAGTCTTGTTCATGAGTTAATTTTCTACCTGCAGCATCAGACAACTGCAAGATCCATCCATAAGCTTAACTTTGTAAGACAGGTGAGCTGTTGTTTATGAACTGCAGTTTAATAATTGTCTTGTTTAAGTGTACTAAAGTGTGTACAGATGCCTTCCTGTAGCTACATATAGCATGTAGCTTCTCTTATTATCAAAGCAACTATTAAACTTGCCACCAAGGTAAGATTATATGTCACTTGTTGTACTGTCAGATCTTGTCCATAGTACATGATATAGCTCAAGTACTCATTGAGTCGATAATCAGAGCTATGAGGAAGACTGATGAAAACAGCAATGTTACCTGTTTCTGAAAGAAGCTTCTGTTTCTTTTTCTCTCTCTCACTGTGTGTGAGTGGCAGCACTCAGTTGCATAAATCATCTTCTGCTCCTAATTCACTGAGAAAAACCTGTCACATCATTTTCAAAATTTAGACTACTACTTGCCTTTTCCTTATCCTTGCTGTGAATTGCCTGTCCCCAGTCTCAACCTATCTGTCTCTGTTGGCAGAGTCTGCTGCTCTATGGCATCCTGAAAGTTTAATGGTCAGGAGGACATCCTTGCTATCGCAGCACAGATCCTGATAAATAGTTCAGACCAAGGAAAGAGAAGGAAGGAAGGTGGCAGAGTGGTGAGGGAGAATAAGAGTGAAATCGATTTTTTTTTTTTTTTGCTTCCTGTCTTTTCTGTCTTACATTTCTTTCTCTTGCACTTCATCTCTCACAGTAGGGGGTTCTTCTGTTGTGCAGGTATCTCTGTGAGTCATTTGTTGGTAATTGAACTAACCGGTTGAACGAGTGATCCAGATGCAGATAAAGGACTCATCCATAGATCTCTTTCACAAAAAAACCTTTTGGAGCAGTTATAGGATGACACTTTATAAATCTGACTAGTGAAAGGTTCTGCTGAGCAAATCTGTGCTACACATGTATAATGCATGCGTGGTACGTAAAGCAAGAGAGCCATTGAGAAATACTGAGGCAAAAGGTCTAAGAAGAGCAGAGTAGACAGATAAAGAGGTAAAGGGAGAAATGGCTATAAAGAGGGAGAGGTAAGGGGAGAAAGAAAGTGAAATAGCGTAAAACGCTGAGCACAGGGTGCTGCATGTTGGCGGGTATCAGGGGGAGTATTTGGTGGCTGGGAGCCAGTAAGAGTGAGATGAAGGGAGGCGAGTCTGCAGAGCCAATAAATTACGGGCCTTCAAGCCCCACTTTACATTAATGGAATGTGCAGCGCTGCTCTCTCCAGTCTGCTGCTGAGATTAAAGAGTAGGGAAATGGCTGTGGACAGGCTCTCCCTAGACTGGGCTCTCGGCGTGTTATGGGCCCAGAGAAATCCTCAGAGTGGCCCCATGGTGCACAGGCCCACAAAGCAGTGAGGACTGCACATGAAGGTCTAGACTGAGCATTTTAGTAATAATATCCATTCCAACATGGCCTTCAAAAGCCATTGCCTTTGGTGCTCTAGACTCAGAGAAAGTGTTTTTTAGAGAATCAGTAATAATAGTGTAAAATCCTCGCTTGGGTTGTTTATGTGAAATACTGTATTAAAGATCAGTTTCCAGGAAAGTCAACCTGGATACAGTGTGATACTCTGAAGATTTCTCACAGATTATGTGGGATCAAGTGTGCGAATACCAAAGGATGGCTGAAGCATATCCACGTAAACCCTGCTCTCATTCAGAGCCCCTAAACCCATTACTCCACTATTCATCTCTCAATTGAACTGTGCCACTGCTGTGTCTATTCGTTTCTCCTGTTGGCTTTACACTTGTTTGATGTAATCAGATGCATCTGGGAAGATTCAATTAAAATGCCGTTGCCTTTCTTAACTACTTCTCATTGCTTGCATGTCTCCTGCCAGTCTTTTAAAGTGATTACACACAATTATTTCAATTAGATGTCAGGAAGTAGTGCCATCATCATCAGACAGTAATCAGGTTGTGGTGGAGCAGTGGGAGACATAGAGCGACAGCTCCTCTCATTCTCTTTCATTAAAGATGGAGGAGAACATTGCCGTGCATTTTCTCTTTTATATTTTCCTTCTATTTTTCACAATGTGGCACACTTTTAGAAATGCAGAAAAGACACTTTTTTGCCCCCTGCAAGCTGCTATCATGTCTGCTAATGAATGAAATCCATTTCTGGATCACTTTCTGAGAGACGGGTGAAGATGAGGGGATTGAGTGAGACACAAAGGAAGCGCAGACCTCCTGTTGTCTCCTGGACAGAGCTAACCAGACACGCTTCTGACTATACTTTCCAACAGGGAGCAGTCAGTATCGTTTATAAGTACATTCTTGATGTTCCACAGAGAATTTCAAATTCAAATGATGTTGACATACAGAATGACATAGACACTTATGATTCACCTTTTTTCCCCTAGCCTTTTTCACATACACACTGCAACTCTGAACTCTTTAAGGCTACTACCCAGCTGACCTCAATGCAAATTTGTGAATCAGTCAGATCAGATATTAAAAGGATTTTATCCTGCCAGTTTCATAGTACAAAATCAATGAAACGTTTGATTGTGTATGACTAGAATAGGTCTGGCCAATATGATTAAAATCTCATGATTATAACAATATATATCACAACATAGTACATTTTCTGTAACTTCAATGAAGCAATAGTTTATATAATGACCAAATATAAAAACAGACTGTTTCACTTTTTCCATTTAAAATCACATACTCATAAATGTACTCATTCATATGTGATTATTTTTGTCCTTTTATTTAGGACTTCAAATGTCTAAGAATTTAAAAATATTAAAGTATAAAATATGAAGCACTTTTTAAAAGCTAAAGAATACAGGCCTACCATATTTAGGTGTATAAAATGCCAACTGTAAAGAAGGACCTTTTCAAACTTATCTGAACTTATCAAACTATAGCAAAGAATTAAGCCATGCAGTTATACCTGTTTTCAAATAATGAAAAAATATTGCCTTAAACAGCAGGGATGTGCGCTACTACAGTAGATGCTCCTGCAAAGGATTCCTTCTTCTTTTATCATTGTCTCCACCATGACTCCACCCTTTACCGACCAGGGCTGCAGCCACGACAGACAGCGCGCCTCCCTCTCCCTGAGATGGGAAGTCGTAAACTAGCAGTGGAAAGTGGGCTAGCAGCATGGGTCAGATGGTAGCTGCTGGAAGCAACGCTGTTCTGCTGCATTTTGATGTAGAGCATTGCCGGTTATATGCTGGCTAGGTCAAGAGTAAATTGACATATAGCAATGCAACAAAAGTGATGTGTAACCACAGTCTGCACAGCTGTGTGGACGTCCTGCAAGTAAAGAGGCGGCTGGGGCTATGACTGCTGACATCGGCTACACTCTGTGAAATAATCTGACACTGTGTGTGCACAAAGCACAAAGTGCAGCATATTTCAGTGACTTGTAAACCATGATTCAATTGTCAAAGATTGTGATTAAAGGCTTCAAATAACTCTGAAACATACAAATACAGCATGTGTGTTTGACTAGTAAATTAGTGGCCAGGAACATTCCTAGTAAACAGTATGTTTTGCACTACCATGACATAAACAACAGAGCATAATATGAAATGATAGATGTTTTTATTCTGTCATCTAATACATAGCATCATCAGTGGCGTTTTTGACACAGAAAGCTTGATGGGGCACAATAAACACGAAGGTACAAGGTACTTTCTCAGTGAATAAAAATACAAATAAGGACAGGAGTAAGCTGAGGTGGAGACAGATATGTATGGCATTATCAATACCAGCATTTGAGCTCACAGAACTGGTATATTACCCCGTTATACAGCATCAAATTACAAATCCAAACTTCTTAAGCAGTAAATGATCACATTATAGCACATCAACAGCAACATTTCAGAGCATTTCTTTAAAGGTCCTTAGCTTACTTTAAAAACAACTTTTCAATAATGCTAAATCAACTCGCCAGTGAAGTTCACAGCTTGCAAAGAAAAGTTTTACACCATCTTTCATCTGTGCAAACTTGTCAGTCACTTTTCTGTGAGAGTCCACCAATCCATGCATGAATCCAAGAGTGTGAAGTTCAGTGGCATGGTTGTGAGTGGCATCAATCTGCTCTGTCCACTATATTAGCCCTTCCAACCAAAGCAAACCTAATCTAACTGTATTTTCCACATTCAAACCCCTGCCAGTTGTTTGAAAGATGCTTCAGATACTTGAATCATGACGTGGTCCAAGTGGTGTCCCCTCCAAAGAGCAGGCAAGGAAAGCATTAGTGATTTTCTGGCAAGACTTGCAGTTAGCCATGTTTTCTCTTAAACCATTCTAGATTGAAGGTTCAGTTTTTGTCCTTAGTGCTGTTAAAATCCTTTGACTGGTGTTCTCTCGAATGTTCATTCATCTCATTCATTCACTCTTCTTCTTCCACTTATCCAGTTCAGGGTCGCTGGTGCCTATCCCAGCTGTCATAGGGCGGGGAACACCCTGGACAGGTCCACAGTCTGTTGCAAAGCCAACATGGAGAGACAAACAACCATTCACGCACACATTCATGCCTACGGTCAATTTAGATTTGCCACTTGACCTAACCCTTTTGCATGCCTTTGGACTGTGGGAGAGAACCCTCGCAAACACGGGGAGAACATGCAAACTCCACACAGAAGGGCCTGAACTAGCTGGCTGCTGGATTTGAACATGGACCCTGTTGCTGTGAGACGACAGTGCTAACCACTGCAGCACCATGCTGCTGCAAATGTTTTGTCTATAATTTTTGCTGTAAAGGCAAGGTGCTAAATCTGACTTTTAATAAATTGTCCATTTGTTTCAGTTTACTACCCTGCTAGTGGTGGCTAACACAACAACTAGCTGTTAGTTGAGAAGACCAGTGGCAACTACTTGAAATGTCAAATCAACTAACAGTGCATTTTATTGGTTGCTGTCAGTTTGAGGCCATTTTGATCAGGCCCTGCAGCTCATTATTAAAAAACATGTTGGACGTGTACATAGTTTTCATCTGCTTGCCTGCTTAAATAGGGCCTGAGGGACTGGCCCCATGCACACCAAAGGAGGATATCAGGTGCACACCTGGAATGCATGACAGTGCCATTGTCATCAATATGTCATAAATGCACAGTATTAGTTAGTTGTGAAAAAATACATACATATTGTTGGACTGAACAGTGATCATATTGTGCAATGCTCAGCAGCAACATCTGGCTTGGCCTCACTGACCCATAATGTGGAGATTCCACAGACTGTTCTTGTACAGCCTTAGAAGAGAGCAGATCATGGCCCACAGAATTCACAGCATGCATTTTTCGGACATCACTGCTAACCTGAACTCTATGGAGTATGACCAGTTGTCAAAATGCATATGTTGCAGACAAATTTGTGTTTATACTACTATGTAACTGGACAGCCTTTGACAATGTCTAGATCTGAATCTCCTCACATTGCCCCAAGTTTGTTTAGAAAATGAACTTTGACTTTGTTCCTTTATGTGTTCTGTTTCATTTTAAGTATATGCAATCAATTATATGGCTAATTTAGTAAAATAAACATCATATGGAAAAACTGATTAGGAAAAAAGATTCTTGCCAATTAACATTTAGAAAAATAGAAGCAATAAGAAAGATGTTTTTATGGTCTTGTATCTTGTTCAGCAGGAGTTCTGGAGTGAAGCTGTGTGAGATGTTTATGGTGGTCTGTGTTTCAGTTGGAGCTCCAGTATGCTCTCCTTGGGGAGCAGAATGTGCTATAGGAGTTCCTGTGGGACTTTAGTATGGTAACAGAGCTGCTGTGGCCCCTTGTTGTGATAACAGAGACTTTGCAGGAGGAGACATGTACAGCATAATGAACAAC
Organism: Etroplus canarensis; assembly: GCA_015106775.1. NCBI lineage: Eukaryota > Metazoa > Chordata > Actinopteri > Cichliformes > Cichlidae > Etroplus > Etroplus canarensis. The sequence continues at coordinate 91,185 of VUQH01060701.1, read as the reverse complement.
CCACCACCACTGCAGCACACAGTGTGCACACAAATACTCATTTACACACATGTACACAAACAAGGTCAGAAACACATGGGTTTATATGAAGCCTGTGCAGCTCTCTGATTTAGTCTTCCTACTATATTATTTCACACATCATAATCAACAATGCATAAAAATGCACACACAGCTATAAGGCAGCCCAGACCTCTGCAGCACATGCTTGGTTGCTTAGCCAAGGCCACGCTGACTGCATGCCTTACAGCAGCATCAGTATGCTACAGGCATGGTCCAATGTCTACACCACTCTCTTCTCCCTCCCTTCCCGTCCATCTCTCTTTTATGCTTCTCGCTCAGTTTTATATCTTACCTCCACCACTTTCTCCATGCACATTTAGCTTTAGTATTCCCTCCATTCCTGATTGCTGCTTCTTTTAGTGTAAAACAGAGGACAATTCGAGTCAATCTTACTATAGAACTGCTGTGTATTCATCTCTGCAATTTTCAACCTTCTTATCTTTAAATTATGTGTGTTCCCCTCTACACCCTCACTATTCCACTTCTGTCAACACTTCCTTGTCTCCCTATTTTGCTGTGGTCTTGCATCATTGTTGGCTGGGGTTTTGAGTTTCCAGGTCCAAGTGGAGAGGCACATGTTAGGATAATTATACCGTTAGGATCTAGCCATATTGGCTAATGTTGTTTTTCTGCTTCCTCTCAGTTTGTATTGTAACCAGGGGACGGGGCCATTAATTGCCCTGCTGATGGCTGTCATCATCCACACCCCTCCATGTCCAACACAGAGGGGTAGTGTGTGTGTCTGTGTGTGTCTCAGCGGGTGTCTGATGAGAGGGTGCTCAAGTGTGGAGGACTCATCATGGGTTATTAGGAGCATGCAGGGGGGCCATCAAGCGTGAGCGATAGAGAGATAGAGGCAGCAAAGAAATGAAAAGAGAGAAAAATGGTTAAAAGTAAATAATTTGTAAAACAAACTATGGTTGTGCCTAAAGTGTAGCTGTGATGGATTAATTTTGTTCCCCATGCTTTATATCAATTATGATAAGTGTTTATTGTGATGAATACTATGTTTTGATTAAGAACAAACTTCATGAAGTCAGATTCATGGTCAATTCGTAAGTAGCTGGTCAGGTACAGTTTTCATAATTTTGCCCCTGTATACAAGGTTTTGGATGATTTTCAATAAAGTGTTTGATTTGATCAAGACAGGATAAAAATGTAGACTTGTAGCTTTAATTAAAGAGATTTAGTTAACAGTATTTAGTAACCTTTTAGGAATTCCAGGAATGGTCCCTCCATTTTCACAGTTTTAAAGGCATTTGGACAAACTGATATCATATAAATGTAGTATACAGTACTGTATAGCCAGGCTTTCTTGTCATTTTTAAAGTGATCAGTTGCAGAAGTTCTCCAGGCTTTATGAAGGTCTTTCACAGTTTTTCTTTGGTCATTTGGTTGCAGCTTTTTCACTCATTTTCAGTCAAGTCCTTGTACCTGACCATTTTCAAGTTTTTTTCAAAGTTTTTAATGTTTTTGTTCTTTTGTTTTTTGTCTGTTAAGCTACTTAAAACTGACCTATGAATCACTCAAGCATTAAAAAATGCACCTATAACACAAGTGATGAAACAGTGTTGTGTCTACACATAACAGAAATTTAACTGACAGCCAATTTTAAATTGTACTTTGAGGCACTTTGTTACTAGCAGCCTATCGCAAAAACATATTTTGGCCTCATATCTTTAGTTGAATTTATGAAAAATGCCAAGGATAACACAAGTTGACAGGCACAAAATAGTATTTTTGCACCAGCAAGTTGATTCCGAAGGTGCTATTCCCTGAAAATTTGGCATATCTCGGCATGGTGTGCAGCGTGTCCTTAAAAAGTCTGAGGGAACTGCACAGGTGGAGGAAAAAAGAAGTGGCAGGCCAAAAAAATATCTACAGCAGATGAACGGAAAAATGGTCTCAATGACTGTAAGAAGCCATTCTAGAGGAAAGGGAAAAGGGAGGAAAGGCTGAGGTATGCCAAATGACACAAGAACTGAAATGAAAATTAGTAGCAGCAGGTATCATGGAAAGATTAATCCAAATTTGAAATTTTTGGTTCTGTTATCATTATGTATGGAGGAGGCCAAGGGAGTGAGCATCTACAGCCATCTGAAAGTGGAGGTGTTAGGATTAATTTTGGATTTAGACATCAGCCATCTTTCCTCTGAGTCTCTCACACTCTGAAACCTATTCTGTGCCACCATAATCGACCTTGTTTTGGAACATCATGTATTTTCTTAGAGTACAAAATCTATGTCTTTGTTCAAAGTTCACTGTGTATAAGTTATGACCTTGTTTGTTCAAATTATAAGACAACATAACCAGCCAAGACTAGTTTCTGTATGCTGAGAGACAGGCTACATTTTTGTCTATCATTTTATGCTGTGTTAGATACACGCCTGAAATCAACATTCATACACCTTGATTATCACACTGTTTTGGTTTGTCCTTAAGCCTGTCCACATCAATAATAGATGGCCAATTACAAACGGTTTCGTGTGAATTCACCTCTGTATGGGGCAAGGCCCAGCCCAAAGAAGATAAATGTGAACTGATTTCTGTGATCTGGGCTCATTCTGGCTGAGTTCCTGCGAGAGCTTTTGTCAAATTGAGTCCAGTGCTGCTATACTTTACCTGTGACCGCAATAAATATTTTTATATAAATGGAAGATTCCTCCGGTCTGTTCTTGGGCTTCCAATAAAAGAATCGGAGCTAACAGATGCTTTATCATAATTTTGGGCTGAATTTCAGTCAGTGGTGTTGGGGAGCTCGTCAAACTTGATGGAATTATGAAGAACAAAACATGCCATCAGATTTTGATCCACAATTAAATACCATCTGAAAAACTATTTCTGAAGACTCCTTAAAGAACTTACAAGAAAGTTTTTCTTAGAGTGTTCAGTCCATGTGGAAGAATAAAAGTGATCTTACCAAACAGTGGCTTTCAAACCCGTTAGAACTGTACAAACTCAGTTTTTGCCTTATGTACAGTATTTTTGCCGCATTTAGTGTTTCCATTAATGTTTGCACACGTTTTAAATAGCAAAATATAAAGAAATGAGAGGGCAGATCAAGACTTTTGCACAGTACTATAAATATAAGTTCCTATGAACAGATAGGAGAGACCAAGGTTGTTTGGCTCATGGGTTGGCTGGTTCACTGTTATTTTCCAGGCCTCTGGAGGGTGCTGCTATAACAATAAAAGATTGAAAGTATTGCCCTCTTGACCTGGTCACACCTTCTTTCTTCTTCCTTTTCTTCTTTCGGCTGCTCCCATTCTTGAAGGTCACGAAATATTAAAGTAAGGACAACTTTTTAATTTTTCTGCATTAAAAAACTGCTCCCCACTAAATACCTTCCAGAACTGTAATAGACATATGGAAAATATCTTATTTTCAGCTGATAGTGATAGGATTTAGCTATATTTTGATATACAGTTTTGAAGTCTGGTAACTTGTGCCACTGGGTAACATTATTTTGGTACAGAGGTTTGTCTTAATGGGAGTAGGATTGGTTGAAACATCTGCCAACCAATCCTGGTATAGCAAGTTGGGTATAAATAGGTTAATTTGTGCATTTTATATATATCTATATAGTTGCAAGTTATATTATTTAAACCTGTGCAAGTTAAGATTCAAAACAAGAGGGCAAGAAGGTGCTAGGTTTCTGAATATATTTGTATACTCACTTTCTGGCATAAATGAAATGTTAATAACAAGGCAAAAAACACAAGGCAACAACTGACCATGCAAAGGGTTATCAGTGAATTGTCCAATCACTTTTCAGTAAGTATTTATAGGTTTGACTGAACACAAGACAGATTTTAAAATGAATTGTCAAAACTGAAATAGCAGATGCTGAGATATTCAAGTATTTTCTCTTCGTTCCAGGTTAAGCTCTTAAGATGCAGGAGTCCTTCATGTCCTGCAATTCTGTAGAGGTTTTTTTTTGTCATACACTCCTTGGCCACATCTTTAAAACTCCATTCCACAGATTGTACTCTAGATGTTTTGTAGACTTTTTGTTTTAAATGTGTAGGGTTGAAGCCTAAGGTAAGCTGACCCACTATTACATTATCAGAGTAACTTTCTCAGGCATTAGAAAACTACTTATCAAACCACAAAAGACATTATATTACTATTTTCACCAGCTGAGCTTGGTAAGGGCCAAAAAAATAATTGAATGGGATTAACAATTAGTGGAATTTAATAATGGATTTTAAATGGGCAGATCAAAACACACATAACACACAAACATACAGTACACACACTGGGGGCTGTTACTGGCCACTGTTAATTTCCTGCGACGCACCTCATGGCACATGAGGAAGGATAAGGATAAAAGATAAGAATCTAGACAGCCTTGTATGCCATGATTAATTTATTTCATATTCTGCTTGCCTAGAATAAATGTGCAGTTAATATTTAATATTCCTATGCCTTTTCACATGATCGCAACATGATTAGGAGTGAGACACATAGTGGGCGTGCATGTTTAGGAGGTGAGCGAGTGACGGTGTGAAGGAGACAGCATGAAATCATACGTTCTGTAAATTACATTGTTAATACTATTTGTGCCTGTGCTGTGTTGCTAATGTGGTGTTTAAGTAATTGAAATTGAAAACAAAATTAGACTGAAAGAGACAATTGAATGAGAAGAGGAGATGACTGGAGTGGACGAAGACTAGGAGGAGAGAGAGAGAGAACCACAGCACCGCCATATGTGGTTCAGTGCGGGGAAAGAAACAAGTCCTGACGCTTTTCTTTTTTTTTTTTTGCATCTAAACAGTCAAAAATAAACAGAATGAACCCTTATCTTTATTTTTAAGCTTTTTTGGTTTCTGTGCACTACAGGAACTATATGGTGGTGTATTAAATCCTGTACATTTCTCTTTTAGCCTGTTTTTCAGGCTGCAAGAGTAATATACAGGAGAGAGAGATACAGATTTCATATAAATTAATAATACTGCCCTTGAAATTATATTATTGTTCATAATTGGAGGCTTTAATAAGCCTGCTGAGAGGTCATTGTGTATTAATGGTGTGATTTGCCAGATTCACGAAGCAAAAGAGGACTCTGGAAAAGCTTCCGCAACACTACATTAAAATTCTACCATGGACCTCCCACACATGCTTTGCTGCCTCCCTTTGAAAGCTTATGTAGTAATTATACTTTTAGTAATCTACATGTAAATGTCTACAGATTAAATGCAGAGAAGGATTTCATGCTCACAAAGTCGACATGTCGCATGCGGCACTTCGTATCAAAACCAGCTGACTGGTCAACTCAGCCTCTCAAATTGAAACTCTTGATGTAAACTTTAAACGTTAACCTGTGCTTTAAAATGCTGTAACAATACTGACTCTCAGTATAAAAATGGTGCATTTCTATATGACAGTAAATATTCACTATATTGAAGAGACAGGGGCATGTTCCTGCCTTTTTTCCTTTACATGCCCTTGTCATGTTGTTGCAGTGGAAGCGTGGAAGTAGTGATAATAGGAAGTAAGAGCCATAGACTGATGGAAAAGTTAAATGGAGGCCAGGCCAGTTATCCCCACCTTCTGACCCATTTACACCCCTCCCATCATCTCCATCTGCATCTCCTTGCATCTGTCACTCACATTCCCACGACTGCTAATGAGCGTATTCTCAGGCGTGCATTATGTCTGCAGCTGTACCTTTTCCCGATATAGTGCAGCTCATCTGTTTTTCTCCATCAGAAAGAGAGAGCTATTCATTCCCTCCATGTCTCCAATTAGAAGCCCCTCTTTTCATGTTTCTATCATTTCTCCCTCTTCTCTCTATCCTCTTGTTTCTCTCATCTGCTGGTGTTGGAAGCAGGTTGTAAAACAGCGTGCCTTATCCAAATGGAAACGAGCCCTGCGGTCACCGTAGTTTTCTTACTGAGGCAGAGTCACATTATTCTCTTTAGTCTGCCTGTGTGTACTCTTTTGTGTGTGCATATGTGTGTTTTGAGGTTGTGCGTGGCATTACCCTCGCAGTCACAGGTAATGATCTCATGTCCCCGCTGGTGACTGCAGGCACACAAGGAGAATTATACACACGCACACTGTGAAAGGAAAAGATAGGGAGAAGAGATTGGTATTGTAATGATACTCTAATAGGTTACCTGACAAGTGCTTTTTCTTAATATTATACCCCCTCTCTCCCTCTCCCTTTTTCTCTCACTCTTTTCTACAGGTGCATTTTCGCTCTTTGAGGAGCAGTAATATGGACACCAGGTGTGGAGACGCTGAGGTATGCATTCAGTTCTGATAGATTCAGTTCTGCTGCAGTTCTAGCTTCTATTCAGATATAATTAACCCAATATACGACTATGTTAGAGAATGCCATTTACTGTGTAATGCATGTTTGTCTCTGTGTAAGCAGTGCACTGTGTAAAGCACTAAAAAAAGGGTGCCCAATGCATGTACAGCACTTTTTGTTTATGGTTCCTTAGTGCAGTGTGTCACTGAGTATGGAAAAAGAATTGCAATATACAGCTAACAATAGAGTAAACTCATACTAAATGCTATACACAAACCAGTACACAAAGCAACTGCCACCCAAGCATCAGACATGTGGCTGGTGGTGTTTGGGCCTTTGTCTTTTTACATTTAAATGTGGTAGAATAATGAAACTTGAGGAGTTGACTTTTTCAGGTTATTACAAAGACTAGAATTGAGTCCATAAATTCATGCCTACCCACTGAGCAATTTTCTGTTGATTAAATATCTAAAACATGTCTAAATGGTTCAAAGCTGCCAAAACTGGGTTAAACGTCATCTAAAAGTGATGTTTAGTGGTTATCAAGATCACAACTAGTTGCTTTTTCAAAAAAAAATCCTCTGTATTTTATTTTGAACAAGACATTTAATTGGCAATTTGTCTGGTTGTGAAGTGGCTACAACACAACTTCCGCTCCAGACACACAGACTACTATTACATGAGAGCAGTTTTGATGCCTTTGCTACAGAGGCATTTGTTTTTGGGGTGTCTTTCTGGCTGTCCTTTAAAAATCGTGTTACCAGTACTGATTTGTTTGGTGGATTTTTACCAGACTTTGTGTGGGCAATACCTGTGATAGGTAGAAGATCTGATAACATTTATGAGATTGTTGGTTCGTAGTTCAAGGTCACACAGAGTCATGAATGAAACTCTTGTTACCATCATAGGAGCTTACCGGTTTGCTGGATCTTAGTCATTTTTTTATACTTGATTACTATGATTGTTAAAAGAACTGATAAGATTTTTGAGGTCACAGGGTCAAAGGTCAAGGTCACAGGAGGTCATTAATGGAAATATCATTGCCTCTCTAGGAGCTGACTAGACAGCTGGATCCTTGCTAATACTTGTTTGGTTAATCATTAGGATGGGTAGAAGAATTAAAAATATTTCAGAGATCATGAGGTCCAAGGTCATAGTCACAGGGAGTGATCAGTGATAATCTCATTACCACAATGGGATCATTGACAATGCTTGTGTGGTTAATCATCATGATGGGCAGACAACTTGATAACATTTTTGAGGACAAGAGGTAATAGCAGGCAGCATAGTGGCTTGCTGGTTAGCACTGTTGCCTCACAGCAAGAGGGTCCTGGGTTAAAACCCACATCAGGCCCTTCTGTGTGGCGTTTGCAGGTTCTTGCCATGCTTGCGCATGTTTTCTCCATGAGCTCCGGTTTCTCCTGCCATTGAAAGACATGCCAGTACTGCCTATGTCAGCCCAGGACACTTTCACAAAAGAGATTCATAACCTCAAGAGTTTCAATTCCTGGTTAAAAAAAATAAAAGGTCAAGGTTACAAGAGGTCGTCACTGATTGCTGCCACGACAGGAGCAAACTGGGTTTCTGGATCCTCACCAGTATTTGGCAGAAGTGCCAAAGAACAAGGTAAAATGCAAATTAAGTGCAAATATAATTTCTGTAGGAGCTAACTCAGTTTTGATGGGTATGATGGGTGGAAGAAAATTAAAGACCAATAGCAAAAGTCAAAATCTACCTCTACAGGAGCTGACATGTTTGCTGGATTATTTCCAAACTTTGTGTGGTTAATACCTAAGTTGGCTAGGAGATCTGATCACATTTTCAAGCTTGTGGGGTTGAAGGTCAAGGTCACACAAGGTGAGATTTTAAGGCTGAGGCGTACTGGCCAAGTTCTAGGCACTTCATCTGAATATAAAAAACATGTTTATGCCATATTTATATTATTGTCTTGTTATGTATTACATGGTAAGCTTGTTTTGCATGACCTCTGGACAGTTAATATGTATTGTACCCTAATGCTAAGGCAGCACAGTGTTGCAGTGGTGAGCAGTGTAGTAAGCAATGTTGCTCACATCAAGAAGGGTATGGTTTAAGCTCTTCTGGTGGTCTGAGAAATTTACAGAGGTTTTTCAAGTAGAAGAGATGTCCTCTCACTTCTTAACAAATTTAGACATAGAGGCATGTTATTTTCTTGATGTCTTTGTTAACCTGTCTGGGCAAAATTCTGTTTTCATTAAATTTTGCTGGGCAAGTAGTGAAAAAGAGAAAACAACAACCGGTGCCATGAAG
>VUQH01060701.1:65683-82557 GCA_015106775.1 Etroplus canarensis | reverse complement strand
GGGATTTTTGCAAAAAAAAAAAAAAAAACCCAAAAAAGCAAATTTTAGATCAGACCCTGCTTTTAAAAAATAAATTCTGCATTATAAAGTTAAACCATATACTCACCCAGGATGCGTTGCTGATGCTACTCTGAATATTTTTTCAATTTGACAAAGAAAACTAGCTATTAAACTGAATGTTTGTGTAGCTTTGAATCCACCTGCTATCAGATCTGATGGGGTTTTTTAACTTCTTGCAGCCACTCACCCCCCTCAGACATACAATGATGCTCTTATATTCCTGGCTCTCTATTTTTCTATTTATACCCACTGAGATGAGCAATGAGCCCCAGGCATCCCTCACTCACTAACCAAAGTACACGTTGACTCACACTGGCACAGAAACACACTTACTCCCTCAAACAAGCATACACGTGCTGTGAGTTAAAGTTGAGGTGGAGGTTACAGAGTTTCATCAACTGTGTGTCTGACCATATGTACTAATGTAATACAGTTAGCAGTAGTGTGAAGCCTCAGAAAGCACAGAAGACCGGAGTTCCTGCTGTGTCTTTGCTTTCAGCATTGTGCTTCACAGCATCACAGGGAAAAGCCATTCTGAAAACCAATAACATTTTCCATTCTGCAATTTTGTGAACCTGCCTAGGTTTGTAAACATGAAAGCATTATCAATAAAGGAGACAAGGCAGTCCTGACAACAAGAGACGTAATCCCGAAACAGCTTTGTGACAGTAATGGTAACAGATATCAAAGCATGATAGTTGTACGTTTTTGTATTTCTAATCTATAAAGTCAGTTGACTTTTCTCCTGAATCATTAAAAAAAACACAGGAAGAGGGAAAACCACAGTGAGGGTAGTACCAATTCTATAAATGAATTCTGTTTAAAAGTGGATTTCTAGGCTGTGATTAACTCCAGCAATCAAAAAACAATTAGCAGCAAGCCATTAAACTGTGTGTTTTTGTGACCTGAACTAAAAGGTGAATTTATCACATTAGATACATGTCTGTACTCTTACATCTACACACGTCCAGACATACTCTACAGGCTGGCAAACACAAAGAGAGAGGAAAACAGTGGGAGTGCTACTGTGTAAGCGAACCAGTAAAAAATGAATGAAGACATTGTCTATGAGAATCAGCCCATTATGCATTATTTATAATATTTAGAATGCACTAAAACTGTGTCAGCTTGACTTTTTCCACCTCCCAGTACTACCACCAACCCCACTCTCGTACTCTTACTGCACATATTATAATACCCACCCAAGTCAGTATCATAACTGCTCAGTACAGTGTAGGGTTGCAGTGGCATGCCAATATAATAAGAATGAGAATATTTTATTAATCCCAGGGGGAAATTGCATAATGGTATGATAAGAAATGGTATGTCACCAAGTATATTTGCTTATTTTAAGGGTTTGGAGAATAAAAAAAGCAAAAGGATCTTACATTTGCATCTATTTTCCTACTCAACTACCTACCAGTTTGTTCCACATACAGGTATGCATGCTTTTACTCCTCCTCTTGTGTTAGAGTTGGGGGGTTTTTTCAAATGGAAGATGTTTTACACAAAAATTGCTATACCGTTAATTATGGTTGTATCTCAATTATGATAACAGCAGTCTTTCAGCTAGAAATTGGTATGATTAACAATAATCATAATATCATTTGTAACATCACATATTGTGATATTTTGAGGCTGTCATCATACTGTGAATATCTCCTACTGTTGCAAGTTGCATCTGTGAAGCTAGTGGAACATATCGTACACTACCCATTTTTATCAACTCTTCTCTCTGGTCTATAATGTAGGTAGATAGAATACTAACATATTTGAGTTTTGTATTTGCATCTGCATTTATTCTTAGATAAATGTACATTCGCTTGGTCTCTATTTCAAACATTGTTCTTCAGGAGCAACACACAGTTTAGAGCAATTCTTCGTTAGTACACGTATAGATATACAGATCTGCTGCAACATCAAAAATACCTGACTAATACTGCGAAAGTCCATCTCGGTTCCTGCTAGCTGCAGAGTGGGTGAACGATGTACCAGTGCATGCTCTGAATGCTATATTGGACTGGAATCTTGGGGAGTTTGGAGGCTGACTCAAGGCCTTGAGCTGTTTTGTTCATTGAGCTGTTGCTGAGCAGTTTTGCTGTGATGGGAAGCTGCTGCTGTCAGGGAGTGCCACTGTTATTGGAAGTGTGCTTAGTCTGCAACAATATTTAGATACCTGGTACATGTTAGAGTACATTCACATGAATGTTACAAAACAAGGTTTCCAATCATTCTGGCAAGATGATCAATGTTATTTACTTCATCTGTCAGTGATTTTACTGTCGAGGCTGATCCGTGAAGAAAGGATAGGTTGCTGTAGCTAATGCAGTTGTGATGGATGGATGCATCTCTGTGATTGTAGAGGTTAAAAATTTAAATTCATTTAGTCAGTGGTGTTTGTATGGTTGATAGTCTTGCACAATAAACTGGTTTTAGTTATATTACAGGTCTCTCAATTGATTCCATTATTCTAATGTGTTTGACATGATATTGAACACCTTCATGAATTAAAAATGCCAGCCTAACCAATAAAGCCTGTGTGACATAACTTCCTCTGAGGTGAGGATGGTATCTAGATTGAAGAGAGAAGACTGTTCCAAACTTTATTAGGGGAACAATACTATCCACCCAGACAATACTAATGTCTAGAGTACAGAGGCTGTTAAATCAGCTGGATAATCTGACTTAAGTCATTGCATGCTATCAAGTGCATCTGTCTAAAGATGCTCTCTGTGCGTTATTAATAAATTTTCTTTAGTGACTCTTTCCACAAGGATTACCTTGGTGTTCTGTAGAAAATATTTACCTTTTCTTTTGGGTTCACAGCAGATCATCTGCTTATGAAAGTATCATCCCACCCTATCCCTCTGACACCATATCCTCCTTCACTACATCCATGTTCCTTCTCTGTGGTCTTCCTTTCTTCTTCTTGCCTGGCAGCATGTAGAGAAGGCCCTCACTTGCTGAAAAACCAAAATAAACCTATCAGAGAGATAGCAAAACTTTAGGAGTGGCCAAATAAGGAATGCATTGGTCAGCAACACCTAAAAGCCTGGAAGACCAGAGAAGAAAACTAAAGTGGATGATCACAGAACTCTTTTCTTGGTTAAGAAAAACCCTTCACAACATCTAGCAAAATCAAGAACACTCTCAAGGAGGTAGGTGTATGCAGGTGTGCACTGTCAAAGTCTGCAATCAGGAGAGTTTACAACAAACCACTGGTTACACTTAAGAATACGAAGGCTATAGATTTTGTCAGAAAACATCAAAAGAGCTCTGATTAACTTGTACCAGAATGATAGGAGGAGAAAAATGTGGAGAAGGAAAGGAACACCTCATAACCTGAAGCATACCACATCATCTGTTGAACATGGTGGAGGCAATGTTGTGGCATAGACATGTATGGCTGCCAGTGAAACCAAACTTATGTTTTTTGATGATGTGGCTGCTGATAGAAGTAGCAAGATGAATTCTGAAGTGCACAGGGCTATACTCTATGCTCTTTAAAATCCTATTATCTGATGACCCAAAGCATATTGCAAACGAAAGCCAAGAGTTTCTAAAGGCAAGTCAGTCACCTGATTTCAGCCCAGCTGAGCAGCTTTTCAGTTACAGAAGATAAAACTAAAGGCAAAGAGACTGACAAACAAGCAGCAGCTAAAGGTGGTTGCTGAAAAGATCTGGCAGAGCATCTCATCAGTGGAGACGCAGCATTTGGTGATGTCCATGAGTTCTAGACTTCAAGCAGCCTTTGACTGCAAAGCTTTGTCTTTACTTTTGAGCCTCTGAAAATAGGTAACTGTGTATAAAAATGGATAAAATAAACAGTTAATGCAATACTTTTGTCAAACCGCTTTAGGTTGAAAGACTACACTTCAATCACATTTTGATTTGTCTTTATTTCAAATGTATTGTGGTGTTGCACAGTGGCAAAATTAGAAAAAAAAATTGTTGTTGTCCAAAAACTTATACTTCACTGTAAAAAGTAGAGCTTGCAAACAGCAGTAGACAAATGTGTAGGGTAGGAGAACTAGCAGGTGTTTAATATATTTAATCATTTTGTTCCATATTTATTTGGACCAAAAAATAATAAAATGCCTCTTCTTGAGTTAAATAAATAAATGAAAAAAAACAGTAAAGCCACAAAATGGTCTACAAAAAATGTGATCAAAATTAAAGCTTCACTGACAACTTAATTCCATGGACAAAAATCATCAGCTCATGCTAATATTGGTGGTAATGTTATCACCACTGTGCCCGTCACTCAAGACCCTGTTAATCTTTTCCTGCTAATAACCTTCTTTAATTACTTCTCAGACCCAAATTATGTTCCTATTATGTTACATATATACATTCAAGCATAGGATTTATGTATTTCTGTGTTTGTTTCATTTTTTGAAAATGCTCAAGCATAATTGTCTGTTTTTGTTATACACACAACACACTAGAGCTTGATACAAGCACATACAGTATGGTAGTAAGTGACTGTTAGGTGTTTGGACTATGTAAAACTGGTGAACTGGGATCAGTGTAACGTCATATTAACATCATAGACCCAATCTAATGTAAAAGCCTTCTGGTTTGAGGTGTCTAGGCAGAGTAAAATGAGTTCAGATTGCTATTAGGGCTCACAGTTATCCTCACACAGGGGTGGATGTACGTGTGCATATTCCCATGTCTGCATATGCAAATGTATTAATGAAACATGATGAAATATGGTGGTGCCTCCCAGAGGCAGAAGCCCTCAAAGTTACACATCCTGATAAAAGCACAAACATGCGTGACATTTCTGCAGCACAACATTGTATCTAAACCCCCCTGTGGGTTAACTTACTCACATATATGTACACACACACCAGCTCCCTCTCCTCTTTACGCTAATCAACTACACAGAAGTCAACCTAGTTCTGTCTTTCTTTCACGTTATTTACAAATGAGAACACATGAATGAGAGTACATGAGAATACATACAGATACAGATTTACAGATTAAATATGTTTTCCGTCTCCAAAACATCTCTCCTCATCTCCACATGCCCTTTTATTCTCTTCACATCTGTCAGACACTTGATATCCTGATACATCTGAGTTATTGAAGAGTGGCAAGCTTTGATAGCCCCACTTATGCTGTAATATTTCATCTTCAGATGGAGGTCCAGTATCATAGCTCTGTGGCATCTACCTCTGCCATGCCTCTTTTTTTTGGTTCCTTCATTCTGACACACACACACACACACACACACATGAAACCCTGGTGTTGTGGCTAAATAAGAAGCACAGGAGACAGTTGATGAGACAGGTCATTGTATACTTGTGTGTGCCATTGGGTCAAAGTTAATCTCATTCTTGTCTAGATGTGTCTGTCAAATTCACCTCCAGACATATTGATGCCTTGTCAAAGGAGACTGTGTCATTCACGGGTGTCAACAGATTTTAGCAGTTTTATTATGATGTCATGTGACTGCAGTAGGCATACTTGAATGCAGTGTAGAAGGATAACACTTATAACACATAGCTATAATTAGATATTTAAAAAAGTTAAACAACTTATGTTACACGCGTGCACAAGTAATAATGACTCAGCTCGTGTCCCACGGAGGTTTCTTTATTCCAGCTGGATGGTAGTGCATCGGCTTGAGACATCACCAGCCCAGACATGAATGCACACAGCTAAGTATTGGTCTCAGTTCATTAAACATTCAAACACAACAAGTAAACTATACCAAAAAAAGAAAATAATTTTTGGATGGCGGTTATTACTCATTGTCTATAAATATCATAAGAAATTAGCCTTTGCTCAACAACTTTTTTGCATTAGTGCTGCTCTTCCTTTCTTCTCTCATTTAACCGTTGGCCACCAGCTAAAAGGAGAGTGACTACTATGTGAGTTATCATTTACAAATATACATCATGAAAACTATAAATAGTAACACATCTCCTCAAAAACAAAAACAAAAAAATCTTCTAAATATAATTAGGGATTAGAAATGCAGTTAAATTGAATAAGCTTTAGGAATTAGAAGTTTGGTTTTATACCACAAAAGTAATAGATTATAGCTGACAAGTAATGATAGCCATTCTGCATTGTAATGGCATTTTATGGTAAATACAGGCTAGCAGAAACATGAAAGCTAGCATTATTTGTCCATTCTGAGCTACTGTAGAAACATGGCAGCACAACATGGGAACTCCTATGGAAGGGGACCTGCTAGCATTGTATTTATAGATATCTTTTTAATTCTATTTGTTATTACTGTTCTATTCCATGCAGCCCCTAACATATTGTATGTGGTCACACATCACTGTGTCCACTGCGACATTACAATAAAACTCATGGGCTTCAAACATTCCTAGATTTACATTATGAGCATGATTTAAATATACAGTATGGGCCAAATTTATTTAAAAAAATATCTGGATTACTTTGATGTAAGTTTTGGATTAATACAGTGCCATCATCCCGACTGTCCAATGAATGTTTCTATTAGCACAGCACTTTAAACATCTTCAGCCACAGTGTCTGTAAAGTAAGCAATTTCCCCCCTTGGATTAATGAAGCATTCTGATTCTGATTCTAATTTTAAAAAAGAGCATATTCAAATTTATACTGTAAAAATGCTTTCAGATCCTGTCTTATCTTTTCATTGTACTGTACACTTGTGTCTTGCAATGACAATAAAGGCTATTCTATTCTATTCTAGTCTAGTCTAGTCTATGCTTTTTTGATACTGGTTTTACTTAAGTTATGTGCAAAGACTTGCTCGGTCTTAACTTTATGTTTAACCCTGAATCTGACGTCTTAGCATTTTGAAAGTTACAGGTCAGCGTGTTACAGGTTTTATCCAAGCCTTTCGTAATGTTTAACTGACTATCGTAGATCCATAGTCCCATTGTACTGTACAGCATTTACATCAGTTCAGCAGTGCAGAGCTATGCTCAGGCAATTAGAGCGCTGCCTTTGTTGCTTTTAACGAGTTTGACCCGTTTTGCTGATAATATGCACAAATTTCCATTCTTTCTCTTTTTCAGCTTTTTTTCTTTCTGTCCCTATTTTTCTTTTTCATCCTCTATCTCTCTCTCGTTTTCCCTTTGCTGAGTATGTGTGAATTAAAGAAATCTTAATCCTGTGAAAATATATTCCTTGTGAAAAGTACACAGGAGCTGACCATCAGATCATATCCATCTGGACATTCCCATGGATTACCATATAAAAGCTGTGTGTGTTTGCAGAAAGGGGTGTGTGAGAAAGAATTTATGACAGGTGTTAGAGGAAAAGAGAGCCCAGATCTAGTGTTGGGCAGTAATGGAATACATTGCAATGAGTTGAATGAATTTAGAACACAAAATATGAGTAACTGTCCTTTGTTAAATTTACAGTCTAAATCTTCTTCTTCTTTCGGCTGCTCCCATTAGGGGTTGCCACAGCGGATCAGCTGCCTCCATCTCACTCTATTCCTTGCATCCTCTTCCCTCACACCCACCCTCTGCATGTCCTCCTTCACTACATCCATCAGTCTTCTCTGTGGTCTTTGTCTTCTTCTGCCTGGCAGCTCCAACTTCAAAATCATCTGTCCAATATATCCACTATCTCTTCTCTGAACATGTCCAAACCATGTAAACCTTGCTTCTCTGACTTTGTCTCCAAACTTCTCAACCTGAGCTGTCCCTCTGATGTCTTAATTTCTAATCCTGTCCATACTGGTCACTCCCAGAAAAAATTTCCAATTCTGCCACCTCCAGCTCTGCCTCCTGTCTTTTTGTCTCCAAGGCATAAATCAAAGCAGGTTTCACTACCATCTTGTAAACCTTCCTCTTCACTCTTGCTCCTACCCTTCCATTGGTGACACTCATCTCCACCCACTCCAAATTCACTTTCACTAAATCTAGTATTAATGACAAAGCTGACCATGTGAACCCAAATCAGAATGATAAAAACTACTTAAAATGGCACAAACCACCTTTAGAAAATTTTTATTTGAAAAGAACTTTTTGATTTAAGCTTGACCTTGTGCCATCCACTAACCTGGAGGGGGCAGGATTTATGACCTATACTGCAGCCAGTCAGCAGGGGGTGATAGAGACATTTTTGCTTCATTTATGGAGAGCCAGCAGGTCGCCCATCTTTTTTAAAGTCATTGGTTGAGACCAACAAATAAGAGTTGCGGCAAAAGAACAGTAGGCAAGAGTGACAAATAACAGCTAAGGCTGACGCAAACTACCCAAATGACAGCTGAGACCAGTGAATACTAGCTAACAAGTAAGAAATGGAGCTGATGAATACAAGCTGAGACTAGCAAAGGATAGCTGGCACCGATGAATACTAGCCAAAACAAGCAAATGACAGCCAAGGCTCGTAAATACTAAGAAAGACTAACAAATAACAGTTTAAAATGATGAATTCATCGTTTAAGCTGAGGCTGATACAAGGTAGCCAAATGATAGTGTTTACTAATGAATACCAGCTAAGACTAAGTAATGCCAGCTCAAGCTGAAGAATCAAGATTACAGAAGGATAGCTTGTGCCGACGAATGCTAGCTAAGACTGAAGAATGATAGTTGAGGTTGATAAATACAAGCTGATACAAAACTAATACAACCCGAATTCCAGAAAAGTTGGGACGTTCTTTAAATTTGAACTAAATGAAAACTAAAAGACTTTCAAATCACATGAGCCAATATTTTATTCAAAACAGAACATAGATAACATAACAAAGGTTCAAACTGGGAAATTTTACACCTTCAGTCACTAAATGAGCTCATTTCAAATTTGATGCCTGCTACAGGTCCCAAAAAAGTTGGCACAGGGCTAGGCCTAATGAACAGTAGACAACATGTAAAACTGAGTATAAAGAAGAACAGATAAAGCTGGTTTTAGAATGATCTGACAAGTTGATCTGATTACGTGAGCTAGGCTCAACAAAAACCGCTTGTGGAGAGGATTTAAGATGAGCTCAGTCGTGTCCGGAAGGACTGTTGATTTGTGATTTATGTGTGACATGGTGCAAGTCACTGAAGGATATGGCTTTGGTGGCATGTTATCATGGTCAACGGATTTTGTGTGTTTTTTTAATACAGCAAGTATATAGAGATGAGTACAGTAAACTAGTCCCTATATACTTCCCTAATACTATTTTATTGAACTGGCTGCTTTGTTTTGTGTTTTAGATCGTATTAATGCTACATGTTCTTCACCTAGCTGCAATTAAATTTGCCCTAAAAGGACAATAAAGTTTGACTTGGCTACAGCTGAGAAATACAGCGCAGCCCACTTTTTTGGTTTGCTGTGGAGCAGTAACTCCAGAAACTACTTTTTCCACCTCTCCTACTGTTTCACCATCTAGAATCCCTTGCTTGGAAATCCACAGTGGCAGCACTTCAGACACCAACTAGGTAGTTGAGGTAATGTGCTGCTCTGCTTCCACAAAGTTGCTTGGATACGCATGCCGGCATATTCAACCAGTAACAAGCCAAACCCCTCGTGTTACACCGAGAGCCAGAAGCACGACAAATTGCCTTTATTGCTCAATCAGAAAGAAATACCTCTCATACATTATTACTAGGATAAGAAACTTAATCAAGCTAGCTAAGAGACACGCTGTGCTGTTGGACAGACCTGTGGGTTATGTCTCAGCTGTATGGTCCATGAATACCAATAAGTCGAAGTCGTGCAGTGTGATTAAATTTCAGTTGACATTTATTTATGCTTTTCCTAAAGAAACTGGGAGAGTTTCTTCCTATGATATCAAGACAATGGAGTTTACTTACAACTTAAGAAAAGTCTTTAGTTAAGCATCAAAATGACTTTTTATGACCGTGTTACACATTGCACATCATTAAATGGCAACATTGTGTTAAACATTGTACACAGAAGGATTTAAAAGAAATAAAGTGTGATCCAGGGTGTACCCTGCCTTTCTCATTGTGACAGACAGGCCACGCACGTGTTTAGGAATACAGATTTATGTATGTATGTATGAATGAAGAATGTTTTAAATGTCTATAGAACTGCCTACTCTCTTATTTCTGGTGTACATGCTTTCATCTTCAGTCTCACACTCTTACTTTGCTCAGATAACTCTCATTCCAAATAAGAGGAAGCCTCAAAGCCTTTCAATTTTGAAAACAAAAAAAAAATTTATGAAATGGGCTGTTTAGCACTCAGGACAAAGTCCAAACATCAGTCACTTTCCTCCTTTCAGCAACAACACCAGTCATCAAACACTGAAATGCATGCATAAGTGTTTAAGTTGGCAGAAACCCCCACAGCCCTTTCTATAAGGGGTTATTAATGAGACTCTATGAATACACTAAACCTGGTTTCTATACAGGTATCTAAAAAGTGAAAGTTGCACCTACTTATGCATGCAGCACAACAGCAGTAACTTTAATTATTCATAACAATTAATTATTCCAGACAGACATGATTGGTCAGGACCTAACAGTAAATTACATTCTGCTCTTACCTCAGAGAGGTGGGATGTCACACAAAGTATAATTTTAAAATTGAATCATTTATTACACAGCAGCCATCCTCAGGTTAAGGGGTTTTTTTTGTTTTTAATTTTCATGACTTTATTACTTGATGATGTTGATTTTTCTTGCACATTGTGATTCATATCTTTATAACTTTGACTTTGTAAAGTCAAGTTTTAGAACTGATTTTTATTCACAATAAACTCTACAACGGCGAGGCAACCAGCTGATTGTGGTGACAGTGCTACTACTCAGAGCCGGGCTGTACTCCTGGAGGAGACACGGATGAAATGAAAGAGTTTCAGAGCTGGAGATGTGCCATCATCATGGGGAATTTAAGGTGTTTGGACAATAATATGAACGAGCTTGGTAAAGATCAGTGGGGACAAAGTGAGTGTAGTTTGATGTGCTTCATGGAATGTTGCAGTGAGACACTGCCACACTCACACCTGGCTTCAGGACTTCTTGAGCAGACAGAAAGCCCAATCTAAGCAGTAAGATGAAATGTGAAGGGATTGCACTGGTTTTGATTGAAAAGTGGTGCAATTCCAGGCAAGGAACATTTCTGCGGCCTGAATATTGAACTGCTAACTGTTGGAATCTATCCATATTACTCGCTAAGGGAATATGCCATTGCTTTTTGAGTCCAGTCTAAATCACCACACTGCTTGGATTTCTTATCAGATCCAGAGGTCACCCAAGTTTTGGGGCAGCTGTGGCTCATTAAATAATAATAAACAACAACAACAACAATAACAATAATAATAATAATAGTAATAATAAACAGAAAAGCACTCAGAGCGCAGACCTCTGCCAAGCATGATCCAAGGTATGATCATCAAAGGCATGATCATCATAGTACCTTTGATGATCACAAATGCATACAGCATATCACTATTACTTCAATAGTTATTGATTTCAAGATTTTTTGTTCAGCATGATCCCATCACCTGATTCTTCCCAAAATTTAATCACCTCTTCCTTCTATAAGGTCGAATCCATAAAAAAAAAAAAAAATTCAGCCAAATCCGTTCATATCTTTTTGAATTATTTTGCAAAAAAACCCAGTAAAATAAACCAACAATGACGAAAACATATACCTCCGCCATCTTGGCGAAGGTCAATAATAGTTATAATAATAACAGCAATAATAATAATAATAATCGTAATCAGCAGTATGGCGGTGCAGTGGTTAGCAATGTCACTTCACAGCATGATGGCCCGGTTTGAGTCCAAAAGCCAGTTTGGGCTTTAAGGTGTGGAGTGTACATGTTCTCCCTATTGCTTGTGGTGTGTGTCCTCCCATGAATGCATGGGTAACAACAACAACAACAAAAATAATGGTAATAATAATAAAAACATCTCCACTAAAGTATCAGAGATACTTATATATAGATATAGATACACTTAGAGATAAAAATAGCCCAGATGTGGCAGATGAGGACAGTGGTAATTCCCGTTGTTGTATATGCCCTCGGAGTAATAAAGGTACTGAAAACTGACTGTGAAATCCCAGGCAAGAACAACCTACAGGAAATCTAGAAAACAGCAGTTCTGGGAGCAGCACAAATTCTAAGAAGGTCCTCTCTATCAAGTAAATTATAAACACTCCTCTAGTGCCTTGGAACCATGGTTTGGGCCTGGCCCTGGATGGCAAAATATGGACATATTTAAGTACAATAATAATAATAATAATAATTCCAGTGGCTGTCTAGGTGGTGTGCAGAAAATTATGAATGTAGATAATGTGCAAACTTTTGGGGGAAAATTTGCTCTTATTAGGAGAGATGGCATCCATCCCACTTTGAATAGCGCAGCTCTCTTTTCACCTCTGTTGAGCTACAACATTCCTTCAGCTCTCAGTAGTGACAACTTCATGAATTTCTTTACAAATAAAATTTTATCCATTAGAGAAAAAAATATTCATGCTTTACCCACAGATGTGCCGTTAAGTATGGCAACTTCAATAACTGCTCGTATTTGCTTAGACTGCCTTTCTCCCGTTGACCTCTCTGAGCTAACCTCATCCTCCCTCCGAACCATCAATGTGCCTGTGAGACCCCACCCATACAAGACTGTTCAAAGAGGTCAATTTTGAATGTTATCAGTTTGTTTAATAATGGGCTATGTACTGCAGGCTTTTAAGGTGGCTGTAATTAAACCACTACTTAAAAAGCCTTCGCTTATTCCAGCCATCTTAGCTAATTACAGACCAATTTTGAACCTTCCTTTCATTTCAAAAGTTGTTGAAAGAGTTGTTGCAGAACAACTGTGTGATCACTTGCAGAAGAATGGTTTATTCAAAGAGTTCCAGTCAGGATTCAGAGCTCATCATAGCACAGAAACAGCACCTGTGAAGGTTACTAATGATCTTCTTATGGCCTCTGACAGTGGACCCGTCTCTGTGCTTGTTCTCCAAAAACCTCAGTGCAGCATTCGATACCAATGACCACAACATTTTACTACAGAGGCTAGAATACTCTGTTGGTATTAAAGGGAATGCATTATGCTGGTTTGAATCTTATTTATCTGACAGATTTCAGTTTGTGTATGTGAATGAGGACTCTTCCTCCCACACAAAACTTAGTCAGAGTCCCACAAGGTTGTGTGCTGGGACCAATACTCTTTACTACGTTATACATGCTTTCCTTAGGCAATATTATTAGAAACACTGCATATATTTTCATTGCTATGCAGATGATAGACCAGCTATATTTATCTATGAAGCCAGATGATACAAATCAATGAATAAAACTACATGCATGCCTTGAAGACATAAAGACCTGGATGGCCTGTAATCTTCTACTTTCAAATTCAGTCAAAACATAAGTTATTGTACCTGGCCCTAAAAATGGTATAAACACTCTTTCTAACCACATTCTTACTCTGAATGAAATTCCTCCAGTGACACTGTGAATGTCTTTTAATGCTCACATTAAAGAAATATGTAGAACTGCTTTTTTTCCAGCTCTGCAACATTTCCAAAATTAGAAACATCCTGTCTCAGAGTGATGCTGAAAAACGTCTAAGCTTTACTATTGCAATTAATGGCTATCTGGCTGTTCTAAAAGCTCCCTAAAACACCGTTAAGTTGATACAAATACTGCATCAAACGTACTGACAGAGACTTGTTAGGGGTTGTGGGTTTTTGTGCTTGTGGGACTTTATTTGGGTTTATTCTGGAGTGTGTTATTTTCCTTTTGTTGTCCTCCTGTCGGCCTGTGTTATTCATGTTAGTTTCCTCAGTGTCTCCCTGACTGTGTTCTGTCAGTTCAGTGTTTTGTGGTGCAGTCTGTTTTCCTGTTTTACTCTGGGTTCTGTCTCCCCTTTCTATTGTGTTCTGTTTTACTTCCTGCCTTGATTGTTCTCACCTGTGTTCCCTTCCCTCCTGCTGCCAGTCAGTCATTAGTCCCAGTCTTCTTTAGTCCGGTCTCTCCTGTGTTCACTGTCGCATCATTTGGTTGGTAGGTTTAGGCTGCTGGGGGGCTTCTTATGATGTGCTGGGCATTTCTTCTCCATCCACCTCTTTTCACTCTCCATGCATTAATTTGCTGCTGCTGCATGTCATTAAATGTTGTCTTCTCTCTCCCATAGTCTGTGTCTCTTTGCTCTCCTTTCTCCTCACCCTAAACCAGTCGAGGCAGATGGTTGCCCCTCCCTCAGCATGGTTCTGGCAGCGGTCTCTTCCTGTTAAAAGGGACTTCTTCCGTTCCACCATTGTCAAGTGTTTGTAGACCCTGTAGGGTCTTTCTTTACCTTAGGGTTAAAGCACCTTGAGGTGACTTTTCTTGGCACTATATAAATAAAAATGAATTGAATTTAACTGACTGAAATAAAACATTTTTTTGTCAACAACAAAGACAGCTGATATTAGCTGAGTATTTGTGGAACTATTTTGTTGTGGGACTTCAGGCTCTAGAAGAGTTATTTTTTCCCCTAAAATAACTCAAGGCACATCTCCCTCTATGGTGGCTAAGGAACCAGTTTACCTTGAACGCAGACTAATTCTTGCTCAAGGGTAGACTATCCATCCATACAGCTACACATAATCTAAATAAACTAGTGTTAATGGAATACACTAATATTTTAGAAAATGTCTTTCCAATATCTTGTCTAACTGAAAGACAGAAGTCATAGTATTCTCACATACGCTTTACATATGGTGTTAAAACCAGGGGGTGATTAGAATAATGACCAGGATACAAATTTCACACCTAAACCTCCCACTTGACATCCTGCTTGAACATTTTTATTAGCAGACTTTTCATTTTAACTTTATGTATGGAGCTGAACTGAAAAGTTCATTCCTTTCTCCAACATGTCAGTAAAGTATCAGAAATGTTAACCTCTACTGGAGACTGTTACTATACCAGCGCTTTGTTTTGTGTATTTTCCCCTACAACATCATGTTTATGAAAACGAAACCACCCTTGGCTCTGGGACAAATGTCTGATTTCGTTATTTTAAATCCATCAAAACAGGAAGTAATAAGCAGAGTAGCCACCGAACACAAGTGACATGTTGAGCATAAATAACCTTGAGTTACGCAACGGCAAACAACCTTGAGGACTGGCCCGACACAAAGCACATCATTCATATCCCTATCACACTCCTGTAGCGGTACTTATGTTGCTACTGGTAACTGCGACAGATGGCTGATAGGGTTGTGATAGTGATGATCATCCCTGGAGTTGAGTGCTATCAGCCAGGAGAGGATTCCACCTAAGAGACAAGCCAGAGAAATATTGGAGAGAGGAAATGTGCGAGGAACAGAAGCCATCCTTTCTCCGTATATCCTCCCCTTCATCTGCCATCATCATCATCATTCCCGTCAGCTGTAGTTAGCCTCGACGCCCACAGCCTCTCAGTATATTAAAAAGGCCAGTGATGATATCCCCTTTCTGGCCTTTAGCCACTCATTTTACATTTTCACACATCAAGTGTTTGGCCGACGACTAATTCACAGCAAGGTAGACACAGCTTCAAGACCTGCTATTAATGCTCCATTACAGGGAGGGTATACAGGCTTCAGTACGAGCACTTAGTCACAAGATGCAGTCATACATTTATGTGAAAAGCATTTACACCTTATTCATAGCAAGGGCATGCAATCACACAGCATTATGTCATTCACATTTATGATGTATTAAAGGCACATTGACAATTATCTTATTTTTTACTACAGCACAATGATATGTTTTTGGGGAAATTGTAGATATAAAAAATAGCCTCTGCTGCATTTTACTAAATACACAATATGCAATTTCTACCCACAGGGGGTCTCTCAGTCAAAGCAATAATAAAAGCCATGATTTGGTAGCAAGAAATCTGCCACAGTAAGGTCAGAAATTACGGATGAGGTAATAAAAAGCTTTATTCATGTTACATGTATATTTCTGTTATGAGATTCCATTTTAGTGAAACACCTGAAAGTAATATTAGCTAGCATAATGTGAGCTAAGATAATGTTAATTGTGAATTTACCATTAGATTAGCTGACTACCCATACAACTGCAGCAAATTCTAGGTAGTAAGTTCAGTTTGGGGTTGCTCAGTGGCTAAAATAACTGTACTAAAATAATTTTATGTGTGTGTGGAATTTTGTTGTAATATTAGAAGGTTAGAACGTTAGTTTGGTGACTGGCAGGTGCCCAAAGTGAAACCCAGTGTTACATAGAATCAAACTGCATATGTGTCTGGATTGGAGCACTGATGGAAACAATGTTAATGTTACTTAATGTCAGTCATTGCTTAGAGACTGACTAATTAATCATGGTATCTGCAGAGTAACAATTTTTATGGCACAATGAGAAAATTGAGTCAGTCACATATTTAGGGTAGTCTAGAAATATATGATTTAAAAAGCATCTGTATGATCATTCAAATCACTTTTAAGGGTTTAAAGGGTGGAAGCCAAACTAGTAATTACAACGCAAAGCCACTCCTTAAAGAAAAAACACAGGACTATAGAAGCAAAATATAAGATTAACTACTGTTACCAATTTTATAGTACTGTGCAAAAATCATGATCCATCCCTAATTTCTTTATAATTACATTTTCTTGCATTTTTTCCCCCTGGAGGTCTTTTAAAGTGTTTCTGTACATTGGCTGTTTTTCCACTCATTTTCAGTCACGACCTTGTACATGACCATTTTCAGAGGAATACTTTTTGGTTTTTTTAACCCACTTAACACTGAGCTATGAATCATTCAAGCATAAAAAGGCTCCTAACACAAGGAATGAACTGGTGTTGTGTCTACATACAACCGATTTTACAACGTATCCGAGTCATGTCCTTGAGAAATGGGGGGGGGGGGGAAAAAAAAAAAAAACCTGCCCAA
>VUQH01060701.1:53279-63933 GCA_015106775.1 Etroplus canarensis | reverse complement strand
CAATTTTAAAGAAAAAAAAAAAAAAAGAAGAGCACAAACAGGATATTATCCTGTCTTGCTGATGGACATGCTTCATTACGCTGCCCGTTCTTTCCCTGGCTGTGCGTAATTGACAAAGTTTTGTCCAGCTCCTACAGTATCCGTCAACTGAAACATCCCCATCCTTCACCCCTCATCCTTACAACCATTATGACTGTGACAGAGCCATCTGCACAGCTGAGCTCCTATCTGATGCAACTGTCAACACTGATTCGCTGCAGTGGGATGTATCAATGCAGGTGGTGGTTAGTCATTTTCTGCCCATAGATTAAAAACACATCAATCTAGTGATTACATTTCAGTAAAAACTGAAAGGGATTTTCTGGCACTATAAGAAAAAAAAGTGAGAAAAAGAAAGAAATATAGATCTGAACCTGAACCCTAGACAACTACAGTGAGGGGGGCAGATGGCTGTGTTACGCTGTGGGGTCAGCATGTTAGCCGGTACTCTCCACCACCAAAATTGGATATCTATTTTTTTAAAAATAAAACTTGTTAGATTAAATGAGAAAAGTAACTTGTTCAGGCGCGCTGGAATTTTGCATTTAGCCTACACATTTTGGTATATGTCCAGTGTATTGCCTACAGTATATTATATTTACTGCTGAGTGCACTGACTTTACCTTACTGCATAGTGAGCTAGTATTGGGAGCATCCCGTCCACCACATAACCATCAAGAATCGTGTTCATTTCAGCTTCAGCTGAGCTAAAAGCTACCTGTAGTGGTTTTGGGGCCACAGAACAGGCACCATTCTCCGGCCTCACCCGCAGCGTTGTAGAGCTGTACTTAGTTTGTAGGAGTGTTTTCAAAATGTGAAACTGAGGTCTTTACCAGCTCACAGACACTTATTATTATCCCTGCACAAAATATGATGAAAACTTCCATAAGGTAAGAGCCATCCTCTCCACTGTCACACTAGCTGACCTGACAATCATTTCATTAGTTTGCAGCTGCAGGCAAAAGAGTCACAGGAAGATAAAAATAGTGTAAATAAGTCTGGATTTTTTTTTTCTCTCTTTTGGAGTGATGGAAACGTTAAAATACAAAAACATAACAGTAATATTGTATTTTCAAGTAAGGCTGTCACAGCAAATGGATCATCATTGGTAATTTGGCAGATTATACACCGGATGACCTTCCTGATGCAACCCTCCCATGGTGAGATGGGCTTGTGTCGCTACCTGGACTTGAACCAGGGACCTTTCACCTGCAAAGCAAATGTGCAACTAAATCCCCGAACGTCAAATCTAACACATTATATCACTCATTACAATAAAAAAGTAATGTGAATACTCTAACAGGGTACACTGTAACCCAGTACACCCAACCCTCTACTACCACCATCAAAACAGCAAATGAGGGAATATCTTTTAGAAGAATAGTGTTCATCCTCCATGGACCAGCTACTTGACATTTTTTAAATTATTATTTCCTGAAGAAAATATAACGATGCATTAATGTTATAGAAACAAATATTGAAATTTTACCCATCTTAGATTTTGTGGTTGTGATGAATGAATAGAAAATGAATATGTATTTTTTTAATAACCCTAACAATAGTTCTAAAGTAGAGATTTTATGATGAGCTGAGACAAATATTTTACATTTTACCATCTTATATGTTCTTGTAAATCCTATGCACCTAAAATCCACTGTACCAAGTGATGTGGGAAAACAAGGCAGAGCTCATGATAAAATATCTGGCTCTGAATTTTCTTCACACTGAAGAACATTCTGCACATCCATGGTCAGCCAGTGACAATGGGTCCAGCAGCGGTATTGACATTAGCTGCTGTTGGGATATTGCACCTCTGAATCACCCAGCTGAAAAGGCACACACACCAGCGCTGTGCTACGCAAGAACGGCTCTTTCTCTTTTCCTCTTAATTTGAAAGAAAGCCTTGGCATCAGCACGTGTGAATCTTGCACTGCAATCTATGCTGCCAATAACCTCTCAGCATATGCCACTCTCCATGGCAGATTTCACAGTGTCTGCATACCAAGGAAACAGGCACACTCTACACATAGCCAAAAACACACCACAGCAATAAAGTCCACAGTTTGTCGACTCACCGGAGGAATAGTATGAGGAGTTAAGGAGGCAGAGAAAGCAGGAGGAGGATGGCTTCCTCTTCCATAGGCTTCGCTCTGGGTGAAGGCAGCAGCGCTGCTTGTGTGAGCGTTGCTAAACAGCCCTCCCTTCCTTGCTTTCTCTCTCCTGCTCTGCCTGCGCTACCACTGTTCCAGTGTTATCAGACAGATGTGTCAACGTGGAGTGGCAGACCGCGAGAAATAAACCCCACGAGGCTGCCCTGTGAAAACAACTGAGCCAAGACAAGAATATGGATATACTGTACCGAGCTACACTGCCCTCACAGTATAACTCGGGTGAATTAAATGTAATTTTCACCTATTTGTATCTTTAGTTCTTTCATTGCTCTACTGTAAAACCTGCCATCTCATATTAGCTATCAGAAGTTATAAGAATTTCTTAAGGTTAACTCATTCTCTTACAGTTCTGTCTCTAAACAGAAAAGATCTTTCTTGTCCCTCTTGCCAGTTGAATTGTTTGTGAACAAATGGCAGATTTGTTCCGTAGGAAAGGTGACTGCTCAAAAACTTAATGTGAGCTATGTTGAAGTGGCACCGTCTGGAACTTCTAATAGCGCTGTGACGGACAACAATATCAGCAGATCATCTAAGACTTGCTTCTGTACTGTTAACCATGTTTTGCTATGACACAAAACCTGCGCTGATTTTTTTTAAGTTATGTGGGACAGGCTTCAAGCCCAACACTAACAGATCACCCTTTAGAAGGTTAATGCAACCACTTTGCACACAGTTGCTTACTAGACTGACAGATCAATATGAGGATTTATTTGTAGAAATCATTTCTGTAAACAAATCTGTAACGCTAAAGATGGTGGTGGCAGATACTGAGCTGCTGCCCTGTAAATGAATACACAAGCCAACTGTCGATGCAACAGTGGTGTCAAAAGACCGTGCTCATGTAGTAATCTGCAGTCTGTAACCTTAAAATCCAAAACTTTAAAGTTTTTTTTCTTTTTTTGTAAATCACATTTGACTGTATTTTATGTTCCGGTGATTACTGATACTTCAGATATGGGTCTTCTACCAATTATCAGCCAATATTCAATACTCACCAAGATGGCTGCAGCAACTGATTACTCTACTGATTAATCACATAAGAAATGTACGTTTTTTTAACCTCTTCCTCAAAAATTAAAGTTCGAGCGTAAATAACAATTTTTTAACTTTGAGTCATTAAGCACTGAGGTTACTGAACCTGATGTAAAAATTCTGAACTGCAGCTCTGCCAAATGTGATGCAAAAAAAACACGAAGCACCACAGCGTTTCAATTATTTTTAGTCATGGTGGTATTAGGCGACCACTGGATTTCAGCCATTTGGAGAAAAAGAGTGCAGCATAGGCACAGCTGTTCTCATGGGTAATTTGATTGTTAAATTAAAATTATTTTTAAAATTATTTTACATATTAACGACTATGTACATAAAACTATAACAGAACAGCTTGTAGCCTCAAAAGTTGATTCTGTTCATCTGGACGTAGGGTTTTCCGTGGGAGAAACGTTTCATCACTCATCCAAGTGACTTCTTCAGTAGGGAAAACCCTACGTCCAGATGAACAGAATCAACTTTTGAGGCTTTACGTACCTGGATGATTGAGCATGCATCAAGACGTTTTATTACATAGTCTAGCAGTCTAGTTTATACTGCTGGTGATTGTTTACATTGTAATAGATGAAATTATCAATAACAATGAAATTTTAAACTTTTTCTTAAAGATACAAAATATTTAGTTTCAGGTACAGTATTAATAGGGTGACACACTCTTAATAAAGTACTGCACAGAATTTTAACCCTTGCCCTCCTGTCTCACATCTTGAGACATTGTCCCACATTTTGACTGGCCCTGCAGGCGTCTTATTATAGTCCAGGAAAGGTTAGTCGGTCTAATGCTATTCCTGTCAAAACATCACCAAAACATCACAAGCTCTGTGGATCTTGGTGAATATGATGGAAACTACCACAAAGAGAATGAAGCAGCAGTATATACTGAAAAATACAAGTTTAGTCTCTTTTGCCAGAGTTCAGTTTCACACAAGGGAAACGATGGCATGAAGTGGTGCAGTATGTGTGTGTGTGTCATATTTAGCTAAAAAATGCTATAAATATAAGATATAGCTCAAAAAGGTTTTCCAGTCTATGGATGCATGCCTCCTGAAAATCAAAGATGATTACCAAACAGAACAGCAGCTGAAATAACAATGAAATAAGAGAGAATACGGGGGCATATAAAGACCACTGAATGAAACCATTAGACTAAACTTAAATTTGCTTTTAGAGTTGGAAAAGTAGCATTCAGATATACTATATTTGACCTTTACATGCTAGATGCCAATCTGGCAAACTACACAGTTTATTGTGTTTTTATTTTTCAGTTAAATATAAAAATTTCATACTACCACCATTGTTAATGTGTCCCACGTGGTCCCACACAAATGGTGTTTGCACCACACTTCGGGTGACCAGATCCCAACATACTAAATGCAGGACAAAGGGTGTGGTCCTGCAGGACAATGTGGGACATGTTACTAATTCTGAGAAGCATGTGAAGGACAATTTATTTTCTCTCACTAAGTAAATGTAACAAGCATAAATGAAAGACCAAGTTTATTGCTCCCTCGTTCACATATCTCCTCTTTATCCTAGTAATGTTTAGAATTCTTGTTATTTCAGTAGCTGTTTTTTCTAGTACTCATTTGGGTTTGAGTGGGAAAGTATCCATCAATATCTTTCTGAGCTACAGGTTTCTTATGAGACTCACAAATTTACTGACAAAAATTCCCTGAGAATCACCCACAAAGTTTCACCCTGTTATTGTAGGCACAATTCCTTATATCTGTGGTAGTTTTCCTCATTTTCGATGAAAATCTGTAGAGCTTGGGACTTGGTGGTGACTTGCAGATGGTGACATGTTAACCAGCAGGAGGCCCATGATGGCAGCCTTTCTTCAGTGCCGTTCAATAAAAGCAAGGCTTACAGACATTTGAAAATTAGAGCCATTAAAAATGTGGGACATTGGTTCAGTATGTGGGACAGAGGGACAAGGGGTAAAAATGCTGTGCAGTCCCACATAAAAAGGGACACCTGGTCATCCTATCATCATTTAGTTTTTTGGGATTTGGTCACCACAGGTCAGGGGTCAGCAACCTTTACTATCAAAAGAGTCATTTTCAGAAATATTTTGACCAAAAAAACTCTGTATTGAGCCGCCAAACATAACTGGGCCTATTAAGTATAAATTAAAATCTTCTCACATAAGTAACTACCTTGCAGTGGACCACAAATAAATAATGTGATTGTTTTTTTTAATTTACAAATTAGGTAACTAAAATATTAACAGTTAACTTTTTTATATATTTTTAAAAATCATGAGCAAAACAGAACAATTGTAAGCTGGAGGAAAAACTGTTTGCATGTTTAGTCCTACTTTGAAACCAACTACAGAAAGTAGCCTTATCAATTTACTTTTAATTTGAAGGCAGCACTGCGCGTCATTTCCGGTTTTAGCCTCTCCGCTATGATAAATTGACCTCGCGGACGGCAGCGAAAAACCGCATGCCGGACAACCGGACTGTACCAACTGCTTGGTAAGGGAACAAACTCAATTACCAACAGAACATTAGAGCAAACACCCAGCGAATCAAGACCTCAGGACGCCAGACACCAAATTAATTTTCCTTTGGGTTTAGCTGCAGAAACAGGACTTTACGGTCCGCCTAACTGTCGGAACCGGGAATGGTTTGACCCATCAGATGATTTTTTTTTTTTTTTTGTTCAGCGAAAGCAGCCTGCAGCGAGGTGAGCTGTCATAACAGCACGCTGTGAGTGTAATTACTGCAGTTATTCTCATGTTAATTAGGAGTTTATAACAGTAAAACACTTTTTCTTTACATACAATGATAACTTAGAAACATGCAATATTTAGGCTTTAATTACTGAAGGGAAACAGAGTACCCTGTAAAGGCAATGCTCTTTAGAGGCAAAGAAAACTCCAAAGTAACCTTTAACTGTGCCCTTCAAGTTACCAATAAATGGGGAAAAAGAGGAAAAATACAATATAATTACATTTAAAGCATTAAATGTCACACTAGATGATTCAGTCTGAATCATAATCAGACAGGAAAATAAAAATGTATAAACACTCGACGTTAAAACAGTAAAATAGTAAATATAAATATATATGTGAATATGAGCGATAGAAAAATGAAACAGGAATAAATAAACCTACATGTAAAAAGTGCAATATGCCACATAAGCACATAAATTTAATAGTTTAGGACAGTACTTCATACACTATACACAAGATATGGCCATGAGATAAACAGTCCAGGTATTAATGGGACAGGTTTGATGGCCACAGGCAGGAATGATTTGCTGTGGTGTTCTGTGGTGCATCGGGGTGGGATGAGTCTGCTGGTGAACATGCTCCTGTGCCTGTCCATCACGTCATGGAGAGGATGTGATTGTCCAATATTGTCTGCTGTTGTCAGTCATATTTAAAAGGTGATAGGGAATTACAAGTCAATCAACATTTCAAGTGACCTCACCGTCACTGCAGAGGAGTCGTCCAGGGAGAAAATAGCAAAATCTGGAGGAAGCAAACCCAGCTTCTGATACATATGACAACAGTACTGATCACCATATTATAGCACTACTATAATAGTAATAAAAGTGTGGAAAATGGTATAGAAAAGAGGAGACCCTTTTGGCTTCTGCGGGGCTGAAGATGAGTGTCATTCATTTTTTAAAAGAGGTCTTTTATAAATAGTCTGATCAGAATCAAACCATATGGTTTTTTGGTCACTTGGATCAAAAATTCAGATTAATTATAAATGAGGTTGTCGTCATATCTCTCTTCAAGCTGCATGATGTGTTAGATGGAAGTGAAAAGAAACATCTTGGAAAAATGCTGACAAACATCCCCTTAATGCACATTTGAAGCTCCTTTCAGAGCCAGACATATTATCTAACAGGATGGCAGAGCTATTCTGAAATAGTAAAAGGCCAAATGTATGTAAGCATTACTGGAAAGATAAAATATGCATGACCCACTTAGCTACTGTAGGTGAAGACACTCAAGACTCTAAACATTTATGCTGGAGCTGTAGAGACCTCTCAACATCCAGATCATTCGCTCAGGTTAGTGCAGCTGTGTTTTTCTTTCCTATTCCTTATAGTCTGGCCTGAGATTTACCCAAAGAAACTGAAACTAGATCAGAGTTTCTGCAGACTTACTGCTGAGAAGATAAATGCTGTTATTAATTTTAATAATTTCTTTAAAGACACTACTTTAGATACTACTAAAGTATTGCATGATTCACCATTCAAAATAATCCTTATTTATGTTATTCTTGGCCTTGGTACAGCTCCTCAGCCCCTCAGTCCACCAATTTCCCACTGACAATAATAAAATATTCAGATTCTGATTCAGTTCATCCTCTGTCTGAAACTAGCTGTTTTAGATCCTGACCATATTTGGGCTATCTCTCTTACTGACATCACAGAGAGCCAAGAACAGAAAAAACACATATGACACTAAGTGTTTAGAGCAGTTTGAAGCTCACAGGAATAACATGCACGTGCACTGCCCTCATTATTTTAATATTTGGCCATCTTTAATACAAGCATCCACCATTGTAATACCATATATATGATGGAAAACTCATGTAACAAGCATGTTTTCTTGTTTAAAGGCTATGTGAGCATACGGGCGTAAAGCTACTGCTGTCAAAGAGCAGTTTGTAGTATTTTAATATGTATATGAAAGGTAAGTGCAGTCCAACTCAATAAACATCTTTAAATGTTGCTACGTTTCAACAGTCTGCAGCTCGCCTTGAGTGTTATCCAAGAAAATAACATTAAAAAGAAGCTGTTTTAGTTGCTTAGATTTGCTTTGATCGTTGCACTGTATCAGCTATTACTAAGGCACTATACAAGTACTGCAAAAGTGTGTCTTTACTAACCATCATCTCACCCATAAATAATGTACAACTACAAATACACATGCTCATAAGCAAATCCTGAAACTCTGAATAAATCCTACACAATTACACCCCATCCCAAGCCTCCTGTAATTCTGAATCCTAAATGTTAGCACACACTGTGGGTTTCCTGATCAAAGTTTGGTTTGGTCATAAATTTGAATAAAACTGAAGGCACTATCTAGTATAACTTGCTAAATTCCACTTTTATACTATGGAGTGGGGTTGGAAAGCAGCCACAATATTATGACGGCCCGTGTGACATCTGCTTATAGCACAGGTCTGCTTGTCCACTGGAGCTCACAGTACACACTGATTCTGGGAGTTGTTTGGAGGTGATTCATTTCTTTAGATTTCAGGGTTCAAATCCAGCTTTAAATCTTAATAACAAATCTAATAAATCCCATCAAGTTAACCCCATCAGGAAGGGGCTAACTTGTCAGAGCTGACAATTACATAAGTGTTTATCTATTAGCTGTTTGATAGCATAGTCATGTTGAAAGCTTGTCTCTCTGCACTCATTCCAGCTCATTTCATTTACATCTCTCTTCTGCTCTCTGTTTCACCGTAGTTATGTGACTCTTCTGCTTCTCCTGAACTCTTTTCTGTGTGTTATGGTGTATGGTGCATACAAAATGTGGCAATAAAAGAAATTGGTCAAGGTGTCACAGGTTTGAGTTTGATGGCCACAGGTAGGAATGATGGTGCATCTAACATATCCATTGCATGTGCTGTTTATACACCTTGCTAGTGTCAGGTTGGACTCCCTTTTCTTATGATGTCCTGGGCATTGTCATCTTCTCTTTCCCACAGTCTGTATTTCTTTGCTCTCTTTTCTCTCTTCTCTCTCCCCTCATCCCCAACCGGTTGAGGCAGATGGCTGCCCCTCCCTGAGCCTAGTTCTGCCTGAGGTCTCTTCCTGTTAAAAGGGAGTTTTTCCTTCCCACAGTTGCCGAGTGCTTGCTCGTAGGGTATTGGATTGGATGGATTGTTGGGGTTTTCTCTCTAATACTGTAGGGTCTTTATCTTACAGTGTAAAGTGCCTTGAGGTAACTTTTGTTGTGAATTGGCGCTATATAAATAAACTGAATTGAACTGAATTGAATTAAGGCAGCAACTCAGTGTTTTTAGGTATGTAGACAGGGTCAACACAACCTGCTGAAGTTCAATCCAAGCATCAGAACGGGGAAGAAAGGCAATTTAAGTGACTTTAGACATGGTGTGGTTATTGGTGCCAAACAGGCTGGTGTGAGGTTTTCAGAAACTGCTGATCTACTTGGATTTTCAACAGTTGTTTTTACAGAGAATAGTCTGGAAAAGAGAAAACATCCAGTGAGGGGTAGTGCTCTGAGCAAAAATGCCTTGTTGATGCCAGAGGTCAGAGGAGAATGGCTAGACTGTTTCAAGCTGATAGGAAGACAACAGTAACCTCAGTTAACTGCTTGTTACAACCAAGGTATGCAGAACAGCATCTCTGAATGCACAACACATCGAACTTTAAAGCAGATGGGCTTTAGTAGAAGAACACCATATTGGGTGCCATTCCTGTCAGCTAAGAGCAGGAAACCAAGGTGTCAGTTTACATGGGTTCACCAAAAGATTGGAAACATTCTCTGACTCTGATGAGTCTAGATTTCCGTGGCAACGCTTGGATGGTAGGGTCAGAATTTGGTGTAAACAATATGAAAGCATGGATCCACCCTGTCTTTCATCAATGGTTTGGGCCGCTGGTTGTGTAATAGTATGGTAGTTATTTTGTTGGCACAATTTGGTCCCCTTAGTACCAGCTGACATTGTTTAAATGCCACAGCCTACCTGAGTATTGTTGCTGACCATATCATTCCCTTTATGACCACAGTCTACCTCTCTTTTGATGGCTGCTTCCAGCCAGATAACATGCCATGTCACAAAGTTTAAATCATCTTAAACTAGTTTCTTGAAGGTGAAAAGCAGTTCACAGTTCTCCAGTGGCCTCCACAGTCACCTGATTTCAATCCAGCCTTTTAGGATGTGGTGGAATGGGAGATTCACATCATGGATGT
Source organism: Etroplus canarensis (assembly GCA_015106775.1). Classification (NCBI taxonomy): domain Eukaryota; kingdom Metazoa; phylum Chordata; class Actinopteri; order Cichliformes; family Cichlidae; genus Etroplus; species Etroplus canarensis. Next base: position 53,760 of record VUQH01060701.1, on the reverse strand, counting down.
ACAGCTGGCAAATCTGTGCCAAATGCTATCACATCAATATGGACCTAAATCTCTGAGGAATGTTTCTAATTTAAATTTATTTTATTTTAATAGCACATTTTTGTTTTTATTTTATCACGCCACAGGCATACGTTCCAATTCTCAATACCACATAAAGAACTCTGATTGGCTCCTTTTTTTCTGAGTGGGCGACTGGGCAAGTAGGTGGTGTCAATCAAGGCTACCTATCTGAAATAATGGAGAAAAAAAACAAAAAACATGTGGGCTGTGATTCAGAGGTCTATAAAATGATAGAGAACCAAACAAACATTTTTGGGACATTTTCTTTTACTCATATATATAAGTTATTAAAGTGGCACTATATGTTAGTGCAGAGGTTCTTAACCTTTTTGACCTCAGGGCCCAATTTTTCCAGTACAAATTTGCCCAGGACCCATTCAAATATAAACACTTTCATTTCAACTGATCCGAGATTTAATTT
>VUQH01060701.1:38750-52926 GCA_015106775.1 Etroplus canarensis | reverse complement strand
GTGCATACAAAATGTGGCAATAAAAGAAATTGGTCAAGGTGTCACAGGTTTGAGTTTGATGGCCACAGGTAGGAATGATGGTGCATCTAACATATCCATTGCATGTGCTGTTTATACACCTTGCTAGTGTCAGGTTGGACTCCCTTTTCTTATGATGTCCTGGGCATTGTCATCTTCTCTTTCCCACAGTCTGTATTTCTTTGCTCTCTTTTCTCTCTTCTCTCTCCCCTCACCCCCAACCGGTTGAGGCAGATGGCTGCCCCTCCCTGAGCCTAGTTCTGCCGGAGGTCTCTTCCTGTTAAAAGGGAGTTTTTCCTTCCCACAGTCGCCAAGTGCTTGCTCATAGGGGATCATCAGATTGTTGGGGTTTTCTCTCTAATACTGTAGGATCTTCACCTTACAGTGTGAAGCGCCTTGATGCGGCTTTGGTTGTGAATTGGCACTATATAAATAAAATTGAATTGAATTGAACTGAATTGAATTGAACTGAATTTTGCCTTCAGGACTGCCTTGGTTCTTTGTGTCATAGACTGAACAAGGTGCTGGAAACATTCCTCAGAGATTTTGGTCCATAGTTACATGGCAGCATCACACAATTTCTCCATTGGTGGTGCAGTGAACTCACTGTCATGTTCAAGAAACCAGTTGAATATTATGTGAGCTTTGTTATATTCTGCCTTATCCTGCTGGAAGCAGAAGATGAGTATACTGTGGTCATAAAGTGCTGGACATGGTCAGTAACAATACTCAGGCAGGCAGAGGCATTTTAAAGATGCTCAGTTGGTACTAAGGGGCCCAAAGTGTGCTAAGAAAGTATCCTTGACACCATTACACTGCTAGCAGCCTCAACCATTGATACGAGGAAGGATTGATACATGCTCTCGTGTTGTTTACACCAAATTCTGAAATTACCATCCAAATGTTGCAACAGAAATCGAGAGTCATCAGACCCGGCAACATTTTTCCAGTCTTATGTTCCAATTTTGGTGAGTCTGTGCAAATTGTAGCCTCAGTTTCCTGTTCTCGGCTGACAGAAGTGGCACCCAGTTTGGTTTTCTGATGCTATAGCCCATCTGCTTCAAGGTTTGATACTTTGTGCACTCAGAGATGCTCTTCTACATACCTTGATTGTAATGAGTGGCTATTTGAGTTACTGTTGCATTCCTGTCAGCTCAAAGGAGTCTGGCCATTCTTCACTGACCCTTGGTATCAACAAGGTATTTTCTCCCGGAGAACTGCTGCTCGTTGGATATTTTCTCTTTTTCAGACCATTCTCTATAAATTCTAGAGAATGTTGTCCAGAAAAATCCCAGCAGAGCAGCTTGTCTGGCACGAACAACAATGCCACGTTCAAAATCACTTAAATCACCTTTCTTCCTCATTTTGATGCTTGGGTTGAACTTCAGCAGGTCACCTTGACCATCTCTACATGTCTAAATACGCTGAGTTGCTACTACGTGATTGGTTGATTAGATATTTGTATTTTCAAGCAGTTGAACAAGTTTATTTAATGAAGCGGCCACGGAGTGTCGTTAAGTTGGAGGCTAATTTTTGTGACTCATTTCAGTAGAGCTTAGTGTGAAGAGGGCGGCTCTTTTCTGCTCTTTTTTGTGTGTTCCACAGTGAAACAGACATATGCAGAGTGGAGGGGAGACGGCTTAAGTGAAGTAACATTACTGAAGTTGACTACAAACAGCTAGGTTATTGTTCAATACAAGCACCTCAAAAAGTATCAATCCCTTAAATACTGTCTTTATGATGTGATTTATGGTCATTGTCTAGTGTGTTCCACTCACTGTAGATTGTTTTTCTCTTCTCTGAAATGCTCATTTACAAATTAAGTGATGCTTTTTTTCTCTCATGGTCTTGATAACTTGTGAGTGAGTGTTGTCTGGATATCCAGAGGGTCTCTGTTTTCTTGCCAATTTTTTGTGACCATGCAGACTCATCCATTATAATGTGTCAACTATGCATACACCCTTCAGGTGGACTTCAAAGAACTATGACATGAATGACTATTCACCCATGGTGTTTGGAGCTGCCTGTGTTGGTCAGTCTGCAACCAATTATCTTCAGGCACTCATTGTGATTCACATGTAGTTTTAATCTTTTGACTGTTAGAGTTAACCATGAAATACAATTCTGTGGTATGTGCACAGTTATTTGAGTTGTAACATTTTTAAAAGAAAGAGTAGAAAATTCATCTCCTGTGGACCTTGAATGTCACAATAACCAGTCATGGCAAGAGATCGACTTGCTGAAATGCAATGAGATGCTTTGCCATCATGGTTAAAAATCTAAATAACATGGATTAACAGGACAGGAATTTACCAACATTTTTTTGGGGTGTTTCACATTTTATATTATCATATCCTCATGTTGTGATTATCAACAGTTCTATAAATACACCATGTGTCTTTAAACATTTTACACAGGCTCATGAAATTGCAGCAAAACCAACTGTGCCTGCAATCCACTGATGTCCTGCCAAGCAGCAGATATAAACGCAAGATGACAAAATTAGCTTTTCACTCTGGTGCAGGCAGCAGTTTTTTTAGGCAGTTGGTTTAGACTCTAACTGCAATTGTTTGGAACCTGGAATGAAGTGTGCTATATAGATAATGTTTGTTTGCTTGTTTTGATTGGTAATACTTGTGGTTAGTATACTTGAATTCATTAATAAGAAATGAAGATCAAGGAGCAACTGATTTAGTGTGCCTGCAGCTTGGAACTCTGTCTACACCAAAGATCTTTCTCACTGAGACGTTCTCAGAGGGAGTGCTTGTCCATACTTGCTTGCACCTGACTGAAATGTGGGGAGGTTCAAAGCGCCCCCCCATAAAACCACACAGGCATGTTATGTTGTTAATCACCAGTCCTGCACACTAACACAAAAGCGCTACAAAATAAGCCTCATGCCAGTGTTTACACATCAAGCATTTGTCTGGATCCTCCCTGCACATTTTACCCAAGGGGGAGGGAACATGCCTGTCTGCAGAAGTAGAGCTTTAAATTGTTTTTCTCATTGTAAAACCACACGAACACAATGGTTTGATTTTACAGGGCGAGTGCACATATTTGGAAAGCACAGTGCTGAAGTCAGAGTCTGAATATAACTACAGCTGCTGCAGTGTGGGAGTCAAGCATGTCTGCAGTTGGTGGGGAAAAATCTCCAACTGGTTTCCTAGCGAGCAAATGACACTTAGTCCTGGAGTGGATTGCATCTTCTGTCTCTGCAGATGGAAATAAGCAAGAAATCTTTGGCAACATGTTGTTGTTGAATTCGGTCTCTCTCTCCATGAAATTAATTTTCACACTAACAGCTGCATCTGGTGAACACAAAATGCCACGTCAAAGTGTGGAAGGATGTCCCAGACTGAATACTTGGTAAACACAGAGCATTAAATTAAATGACTGATGTTATTCTGGTTTATATAAGTCGATACTGAAACATAGGTCAGCATAAAGACTGTAAACAGATATAGAACAAACTTTTCTGCTTGGGGCATCCTGGGTATCCATTGCTCCCATTAGGCGACTCAGTCACTTGCCTCAAAGTTGAGAAAAATTTAACTCGAGTACTACCAAGTTGCTACAAGTTGCTAAATTTCATTGACATCCACTGGTCTGTGGTCGACAGGGACAATTCTAGAGTTCGTTGGGGCCCAAGGCAAAAATTCACAGGGGGCTCCTCCAACCAGCACTTATCACGATTAGTAGTAGCCCTCTTTCTGTCTCGAAAGACCATGGAATACGCTCATAATGGTTTAGTCGTCAATACTGATATGAGGAGCATTGTCTTTGATGACTGTGCAGGCCTATTGTAGAGTGACAATCTTTGTGTCACTGTGGACAATGGTAAGACAGTGACGAAGACAGATTTTGCAGGGTAACAAGCTGCACTTTTCAGTGCTGACTTTTCTGTGCCCAGTGCAGCAAGTGCTTTTTCTCTGCCTTTGCCACACCTGTCAGCAATTTCTCTCGCCAGCTAAGGTAGTCTTCAGCAGCAGTCTCCGATGAATCACACTATTAACTTATAAATAATCTGATAGTATAACAGTAGCACATTAATAACATCAAATTTAAAAACTTTCACATAATAGATTTAGAATTCCTCAAATTCAGCCTTTGAATGTTCTTGGGCTTAGCTGTCACTACTCTTTTACTATTTACATTTCATTTGATAGGGAAAATATGATTGTTCTGATACAGAGGATTATACATATGCGCAGGAGCCTCCCCTGCCTACCCTAGGATTTTACATAATGAAAATATACGGTTTTCAGCATCATAAAACCACTCAGCTTGCACTACAGATATGGAAAATAAAATAAAATACACCACACTGTTCATACGGTACAAAAATTTCCACCAAGGGTGTCAAATATACAGCCTGCCAAAGGGTCCAATCCAGCCCATTGGATTGCTTTGGAAATTTCATCAGTTTTAAAATATTTTCACCAACAAAAACATCAGCCCATGGCCTTTTATATGCCAAAACAAGATAGTAAATGTTATTTTTAAAATTCAATTTAATAGCAGAAGTTCTTTTTTTTTATTTACAATTTATGATATAATTTTCAGTTTTGTTTCACAGTAAAAACTGGATATTTTCTATGACTTCACAGATAATTTCTGAGTGAGTAGAGTTAGGTGGGACCCCCCTTTAGAGAGGTAAAGTTTCACCTACTGTCACTGCAAACTTTTCACGTTGCCACTGCTATAGTTCAAAATTTGCCAGCTCTTTGGGGCCCCCACTGGCCCAGGACCCCAATCAGTTGCCTGTCTTGCCTGGGACAAAGCAATGCCCCTGGTGGGCGCCAGAGGTGGCAAAAGTACACACATTCCTTACTCAAGCAGAATTACTATTTGAGTGCTTAAAACAATCTGTTAGAAGTTGAAGTATTGATTCAACTTCTTCAGTAAAACTAAAAAGTTCAGGCTCTGTAAAATAGCTCTTCAACAAGCTATTTTTGTGCTAAGCAAACTGAACCTCATGTTATATTAATATAATATAAAACTAATGTTAATACAAGGGAATGGGAACTGCATTTCGACTGTTATTAGTTATTCTAAAGAATATTCTTAGCTTGAACAACCGTTATGAACAAGCAGAGAAAAACAAAGATTAAATAATAGCCCTGTTTGCTGTTACTTACACTATAGATGGATGACTTTGCCTCCATACCTAAACAGGAAAAATGAGTATAGTGCTATAAATGATGGATAAATTGTATGCTTTTTTACCTCTTCCATCTCTTTGTCTTTTATGTCGGTCACGTGTGATAAGCATCGAGGATGTATACACAAATAGGATTGTCTTTTATGTGTTATTGTTCTATCCATTTAAGTTTAAATCGTTTTTTAGGTTGGTTAAGCATGCAGTGCCTAAAGTAATGAGCCTGTTTTGAAAATGTATGGAGTTAAATGTAAAAACTTCTCTGAAAAATAAATGTAATGTATCTTTTGGCTGCTTCCTTGTATTTTCCTCAAGGGGTTGCCACAACAGATTATTGGTTTTTTGGCAGAGGTCTTTTTGTTACACCAGATGCCCTTCCTGACGCAACCCTCCATGATGAGGGGGGCTTGTGTCCCCACCTGGAATCGAACCAGGGACCTGCACAAGTCACTACACTACGTGGACAAGTAGGTGCTAAATGACTGAACAACAACAGTGACCCCTGCAGGCTGCAGTAATGTCACAGAGAAAAAGGAGTGTTGCTTGGACGTATTATAAGACAGATGAAAATGTTGCAAAATGCAAAGTGTGTTTTGAAGTTGTATGGTACTGTGGAAACACTACAAATTTATTCCAGAACTTGAAGAAACATGAAAAAGAGTACAGAGAGCTACAAAATAAACGCACAGAAGCGGAGGGAACTCTCTCAGAGACCTCAGCACAGAGACACAGCTCACTCACTGAGTTAGTTTAGAGAGGCAAAGAACATCCAGGGAGTTTATACAGTGGTGAACTTCATGTTTCAATCAGGACTTAGTGTAATATCCATTATTAGTTATTTTCCAAAGTACAAATGGTTATCATGTTATTGATCACTGAAGGCCGATTACTTATACACTATATTTAGACATTCAAACAATATATTAAGTCATTTGAAGTGTGTTAAATTAATAATTATATTGGAACTGGAAAAAAAATCCTTAAACCTGAAATATGAAAATGACTGAATGTAATAACCATTTGTGTTAACTGTAAAAAGACACTGTGGAATTCCTGTATTTAGGCTACATCTAGATAGGCCATTGGGTTAATTATTTTGTTATTTGACCAAGGTCATTCACCAAGAGTTAGGAATAGTCACAGTAATTATAAGTTAAAAATATCGATATTGGCGATACTGGCCCTGTTTTTACTTGGTGTAGGATAAATACCAAATTTTGCAGTATTGTACACCACTAGTAAAATCTAGCAAACAGCAATCACCTGCAGCTCCCCATGTCATGGGCCCATATGAATCAAACAAACAACGCCCCTAACTATAAGTCTTAACAAAGTCCAAAGGCAAATTAGCTGCAGAAACTTTAAACCCTTTTTTTATTCCAGGCTGTGAAAAAGCTGGTTTCATATCTTAAGTGAGTCAGTCTCACGTGAAATTTCATGAGTACTGACTCACTCATCAGCCTCAACTGGCTATTTCAGGAAATGCAAGTTATGGCACTTACACATTGGTGTCATTTTTCAGACCCAGACGTTGCTGTTTTTTCCACACCTTTTTCATGGTGTAGTTTTTGCAACATTGCAGTCAGCTACAGACCAACATTATCATTCATTTGTGGGTTTCTGGATGTGTCTAAGGCCAGTATTTGCTCATTTTGCTCCATTTTTGGTCTCTACCACCTCAAAAAAAGATGCTGCTGAATCATAACTTTTAAAATTTTCAGTGACCTTTTCACTTCCCTGACATGCTAATTTACAAATTAAGTTCTGGGTTTTCCTCTCTTACACTTGAGAGCTTGTGAGTGAGTGGGGCTTGGAGATCTCCAGAGGGTCCACCCATGTCTTTTTTTTTTATCGTGCATGCTCATTCACAAAGACATTACGCTAATGTGAGAATAATCATACCAAATAACGGTGTCACACAAGACTGTGCTACTTGTGAGTTTCCCTGACACATACAGTCTCAGACACAGCTCTGGAAATTTATATGCACACGCACACTTCTTTATTCTTGCGCACTCAATAAACAAAAACTCTGTGGTCTGTTTAAAGAACATGGCCATCAGGATGCACTCTATAACTTAAGACTCAGTTTTCCCCAAGCTGGAGCAGTAGCTGCAGCTCTTCAGCATATGTCTCCCATGTCTCTGTGCACCACTGAATAAAAGGAGAAGCTGATTAGACCATGCACAACAGGTATGCATTATCACCCCCACCTAGCACTACTTCCCAAACCACTCTGCCCCACCTCTCCACCTGCAGCTAGGTTAGACTACACCCCATTACAAATGAGTTCACAATTAGCTTGTGAAATCAAGTTTATAAGAATTTGCTATTGACGAAATTGCTGTGAATCTGTGATTGGATCGTTACACCTGTCGGTCACATTCATTACCAGCTATCTTTAAGCCTGGATCTGTTAGCTGCATTTGGTCATGCACATAGTGTCACTGTTTACCTATGAAGTACCTACTCTGTTTCTCTGGTATCTTTTCTAGTACTGTCCTCATGCCAGCCCAGACTCACCTGCTAAACCCTGCCTGACTCACTCACTCAGAAAACTCTGGCTTAAGAACTACAACCTTGGAAACCTTGGACTTTTTTGTACAGTAATGGCTACAGATTGTCTAGCCATTACTGTACAAAAAGAACACTTATACAATTGTTAACAATATCATTCAAGCTTATTAACATAAAATCTATGGTTAATTTTAAAATGTTGTGACAGCTCTAATACCAACAATACATCATGTGATAGAGGGACTGACTGATATGTCCATTTGTCTTTGCCTCATGCCTAGTTGGTCACATTGCTTGCATACAGAGTCACTCCACCCCTCTGCCTTCCCTCTGGCAGTTGGCAGAGTGGTGTCATCTCGAGCCCTCAGCTGTTACTGTGGCGTACCACTGGCTGGATCAGCAGCTGCTGGGGGCTGTGCCAACACTTGCTCCTATATCATCTCCACATCAGAGCATCAGGAAATCCGGGTGAGGACAAAACATATGGCTTTTCAAGATATTTTGGCATTCGCAACACCAACACCACCACAGTGGATAAATACCGATTATGATTCATTTCCAAAACATCCAAACAGTCTTACATCTCATTGGCCTACATAAACACAGAAACAGAGACTAAATGCCTGCAAACATTTAATTTTCATCCCACTTATTCAAAAAGTGCTTATCTAAGAATAGTTTTAATCACAGTTCATTTGAGTGAAGCTGTTAAGTATCCACAGAGCAGTCTGAGCTGAAAGCTTCATATAGGAATCCAGACTTTGGAGTTGTTGTAAAAGAAGGACTGCTTTGATAAAAGTTGTGGGTCATAGAAACCTGGAAGGAGAGAGACAAAGTACAGTAATATGATCAACTGGTGTCTTCTAATCAAATTCAGACTTAATATATGATATCATTGCCCACAGCTAGACACTTGGTGAATTGAATACTCTTAGACCACTCTCTTTAAATCAAATTGAGCTTTCTATAATAGGACAACTACCAGGAGGAGTCTTACACTTATGTTGCTTCAAATAAAAGACTGTTGTTGTCATGGTCCTGGTTTCTTGTTAAGTATTTTAGCCTTTTGTACTTTTTCTGATTTAACTCATATACTCTCTTGTGTTGCTTTGTTCATATTTTCCTAGTGTCTCCTGTGTTTGCAAATGCATTCACGCTCCTGGAAATACTTATGTGAGGAAGAGCATTCAGGAAGCAGCAAACTCACTAATGCAGTGGTTTATGGGGCGGGCCCCACTGGTGAGACGCAAAGCCACTGCGGGTGGGGTGTGAATGTGAAAAATATTAAGTGAAACTAAGGTACACAGATATGGTTTTATATGAAAAAGAAACAAGCAAATGTTTGCTGATGCTATTCCATCCATCCATCCATCCATCCATTCATCCATCTTCTTCTGCTTGCTCAGATCAGCATCACAGTGGGGCTAGAGCCTATCCTAGCTGTCACAGGGCGAGAGGTGGGGTACACTCTGGACAGGTCGTGACTCCATCACAGGGCCAACACAGAGAGTCAGTCATTCTCACATTCACACCTACGGGCAATTTAGAATCTCCAGCTAACCTAACCTCTGCTGATGTGTTAGTGATGACAATAAGCACTTTTATTTAAGCAAAATTTAATGTGGATCCTTTTTTATTGTTGATGATTGATAAAATTCTGGGGTGTGGGACATGCATTTTTGTGCAGTGCGGAGCGTGATCTTTTCTTGCCTTCTGAAATGGGGCAAGTCAAGAAAAGTTTTAGAACCACTGTGCTAACAGGAAATATGATACAACTCAATACGACAATGCACAGACTTCATACTAAAGAGCTTTCAGGTTAAAGACTGATTGCATTGTACATCACGTGCATGGGCTTCAATCTTCTCCTTCTTCTCCCGCATCCCCTTCTGTCACACAAACCCTTTACATGTCCTCCTTCTCTGGGGTCTTGTTCTTTTCCTCCTGCCTGGCAGCTCCATCCTTGACATCCTTTGTCCGATATATCGACTATCCATCCTCTGAACATGTCCAAACAATCTCAGCCTTGCCTCTCTGACTTTGTCTCCAACCTGCTCAACCTGAGCTGTCCCTCTGATTTACACATTTCAAATTCTATCCATCCTGGTCACTCCCAGTAAAAAATCTCAGCATCTTCAACTCTGCCACCTCTAGTTCTGACTCCTGTTTTTTTGTCAGTGCCATCATCTTCAAACTATACGTCATGGCAGGTCTCACTACTGTCTTGTAAACCTTCTCTTTCACGCTTGCTGCTATCTTTCTGTCACAAAGCACCCCTGACACTTGTCTCCAAAGCACTACTCCCTGCCTGCACTCTCTTCTTCACCTATCTTGTGCATGGTCGCTTGCTTTAGATGGCAGACCACAGGTATTTAAATTCATTTACTGGCCACAATGTTAATGTGTAAACAGTTCCAGTGTGAGAAAACCACCTCTCTTTTACCTTTTCTGCATTTAAGTTTTATCCTGTCATTTTTTTTTCATTACCTGGTCCTGGTATCTTATCAGTCTGTGAGTTTGGGGGTATTCTTTCAGTTCTGGATGCAAAAGCAGCAGTGGGTATGGGCATCTTTGACAACTGGTCGTACTTCTCTACATCATATTGCCCAGGGCCTGGAAAAGGGGGGTCCTTAGGAACAGTCTGCGGCGGTCCTGATATTGCCAAATAATATCCCCTCCTTCAAACACAGTTGACACGATGTACATTTTAGATAATCAAAAATAAAGAAACCGATAAAGAAACAAAACTAAAGGGAAAAAAATGGTGTGGTCACTCACGGCAGGATAGTCTTCTTCACTGGAGCAGGCACCTGATGAGGACTGTAGGCTCCCGGGCCGGGTACATGGAGGTCCACTAGAGGAGGGATTCTGTGAGTTTTTGATTTGAAGGAGGATGACACCACCTTGGAGCCGTGCTGGGTTAAGCTGCTGCTCACCTCATAGTGCCCTTTAAGAAGTTTTTAATATTAAAACCAGTATAAATTTAAAGCGAGACTAAAAAAAAACGTCAAAGCAGGGAGAAATCACTTATTTCACCTGGTGATGGCACATTTTTGTTTGGGCAGAATGAGTCTCGCGTGGTTCTTGAGAGGAAAGATGATGTACCTACCACTGAGGAGAATCTTGGTCTACTTACAAAACTGACCTGTACAAACAGAAAAAAACAGCACAAACTGCACAATAGGGTTTCAAATTATACACCCTGAATTAGCTTTTATAACCACCATGCATACATTGTACTGATTTGGAGCTGGAGTTGTATGTTTGGGACCATCCATCTGCACAGCCACGGGCAGCCTGAACACCCTGGAGACCCCAGTGTTGAAGTCATACTTGTTTATAAAGGAGCTCTGTAGGTTGTATGTATTCGGTCCTGGGGTGTCTCTCCATGGCTTTCTAGGAGCCTGGAAAAGAGGGGGACTGTGTATAAAAATGGCTGTAATTCCTAAACAGTTAATGCATGACTTTTTATTAAACCCTTTGAATTAAAGATGAAAGTCTGCACTTTTATTAAATCTTTATTGTGTAAGTTAAAGTCCACAGTGGTGGTGTACAGAAGCAAAATTACAAATAATGTGTCATTGTCCAAATACTTATGAACCTGAAAGTAAGAAAGAGACATGGCACTCCATCTGTTTTCTTAACCCTGGGGTCATTGACAATGACTATGGAAAGCACTGAACATTTTGTTTATCATTGCTATGAGTGATTCTTTGAATTCTCCACTTGTAAAAATGTGCAGCCTTTACACAAAACTTTTGATAGTTTGTCAGCTAAAATGTGAACCATATCCTCTTAATTTTGTTGGACCTCAATGGCGGTTTCTAGCATGAATGCAATTACATAAATGTCTAGTCCTGAGTCCCCTTCGCTATGGACTGCTATTGAAACCAAAAAAATAAAAGTGATGGAGAAAAATAGAGATTTTACTAGTGCGTGGACAGATTTTTTTGCTTTTACTGCCATGTTGCTGGCTTACCTACATGTTTGATGAATGCTGGACTTCAGGCTATCATTTTAATTTAGCTTTTAATATTTTAAAGACATTAGTTTGCTTTGTGTTTAATTTAACATCAAAGCAGGCTACTTTTAGTTTGATTTATTTACAAAAAAACAGGTAGGATTCAAAGTAGCCTTAAAAGCTGTATAACTACACTAAAGTAGGCCTAAACATGCAAATGGATACTGTTTTTCTTCCAAATCACAGTCGTTCCATTTTGTAAATAATTAAAACAGGAAACCTTTTCCATTAATTTGCTTCTATAATTTAATATATGCAACACACATGGTGTTATTGGAATGAAAATGCTAAGTTAAAGTGCCAGATAATCATAAAATAGCCCGCTGCAAAGTATGCTATAAAATATTTCGATTCTTCGAGGAATGGAGAAGAAGTGCAGAGGTACCGATCTTCAAGAACAAGGGTGATGCACAGAGCTGTAGCAGCTACGGAGATTTTAAGTTGATCAGCCATACCATGAAGATATGGGAAAGAACTGTTGAAGCTAGGTTAAGTAGAGAGGTGCTGATCAGGGAAATGCCCAATGGCTTCATACCAAGAAAGAGTACTACAGATGCAATGTTTGCTTTGAGAGTGTTGACAGAGAAGTATAGAGAAGGTCAAGAGTTGCACCATGTTTTAGTGAATCCTGAGAAAGCATGTGATAGGGTGCTAAGAGAGGAACTGTGGTATTGTATGAGGAAGTCAGGAGGGTGGCGCATTACATGTATGAGGACAGTGAGATAGTAGTGAGGTATGCAGTTGGATTGACAGATGAGTTCAAGGTGGGGTGGGAATACTGTACATCAGGGATTGGCTCTGAGCCCCTTCTTGCTTACAGTGGTGACAAATGAGGTCAGGCAGGAGTCTCTGTGGAAACTATGATGTTTGCAGATGACATTGTGATCTGTAGTGAGAGAAGGGAGCAAGTGGAAGAGAGCCTGGTGTGGTGGAGGTATGCACAAGACAGAAAAGGAATAAAAGTCAGTAGAGGCCAGACTGAATACAGTATGTGTGTGAATGAAGTGAGACATACAGAATGGTGAAGAGGCAAGGAGTAGAGGTAGTGAAGGTGGATGAGTTTAAATACATGGGATCAACCAACCAAAGCAACAGACAGAGCACAAGAGAGGTGAAGAAGAGAGTGCAGGCAGGGTGGAGTGGGTGGAGAGTGGCAGAAGGATAATAGCAAGATTGAAAAGGGAAGGTGAGACCTGCTCTGGTGTATGGTTTGTATTGTTAATTTCTTGTGCAGAGTTGAATAGTAAATAGACTTCAAAAAATGAAAACTCCGTTGCAGCGTTAACTCCTTTATTATAAATCCAACAGGAGGCAAGAAAACATTCACAGCATACAGGCACCAATGTCTACACGATGCACACACAGCACACAGACTGAGAGACATACACAGACTGACATCAAGGAAACCTAAACTTCTTCTTCTTCTTCTTGTAAATTTTATTGGTGGTTGGCTGTGTGCGGGCCCTTTCAAATCAAAAACTGCACCGAAGCCTGAACGCGGAGTTCAGGTGGTGCTGCTTAGCTTTAAGCTAGTAGATTCAGACACTGTCCGGAGGGCACTTCTACCGCCACCCGCTATTATCCCATCCACTCCTGTCATCCCTGCGCTGGGCCCACGACCCTGGTGTCGTCAGCCAAGGGCACGGGCCGAGCTATCAAGGAAACCTAAACTTAAACTTTAAAGGTGTCCCAACAGGCAGTTCAAGGTACCTTCATCCTTTGACGGTGACATCAAGGTACAACAATTTTGCCAACCACCAATAAAATTTAGAATAAGAAGAAGAAGAACTGTTGGTACGAGGAAAAGAGAGGGGCCCCGCGGCCTTGGCTGATGACGCCGGGGTGGCGGGCCCTGCGCAAGGATGACACGCTGGACGGGATACTAGTTGGTGGCAGTAATGCACTGTTTGCTAATCGTCAATGAAATTTACAAGAAGAAGAACTGTTGAATACTGCTTTTATAACAGTTTAGAGATGGTGGCACTGAAAAAAAGACAGGAGGCGGAACTGGAGGTGGCAGAGTTAAAGATGCTGAGATTTTTGCTGGGAGTGACCAGGATGAACAGGATTAGAAATGAGCACATCAGAGGGACAGCTTCGGTTGAGTTTTCTGAAGATTTACAGAGGAGGGTGAGAGGATATATTGGACAAAGGATGTTGAAGAGGGAGGGCCCGTGGCCTTGGCTGATGACGCCAGGGTCGCGGGCCCTGCGCAAGGATGACATGAGTGGACGGGATACTAGTAGGGTGGCGGTAATGCACTATTTTGTTGTTTGCCAACCGCCAATAAAATTTACAAGAAGAAGAAGAAGAAGAAAAAGTTTTTGCAAAAGTTGAAAGCAGGCTCATGTTAACATTTTTCTGGTGAACGCAGGTCGATCATGGATTGTGAAACAGAGCATATACCTCAGCTGGAACTGGAGGCTGTTATTGGCTTCAACGGTAAGTTTGAACTTAAA
>VUQH01060701.1:16336-28967 GCA_015106775.1 Etroplus canarensis | reverse complement strand
ATTGGTTTTTTTCCCCCTTTTTTTTTTTTTTTTTTTTTTTTTTTTGGATTCTTTGTTTTTCAGGATTACTCAACTTAAAAGAGATGCCTGGAGAACCTGGACAAAGGAGGATGCGTGTAGAGAAACACGAGATTTCTGGACTTTTAAAAAAAATTACATCTTGTCATATTTCAGCCTGTACTGTGTGCATCAGTTTAAACATTCCCCTCACCACCTACCACTGGTTGGGGTTCAATTTTTGACCTACCTTAAATAGAAATATGGTGTTGCATGTTACTTGTGGCCCAGTGGGGCTCTCTGCCAGTAACACACCATCTTGTATAGTGTTTAAAAAAGACTGTATTTATTGTGTAGCTAATTTTCATGTTTCCCATTGTAAGAAAGTTTTTTCCTTTTTTTATTAAGCATCATGTGGTTGTTTAGCCCCGATTGCCCCGAATTCTTTTATGACATTGTTTGTTTTGCAAAAAATAAAATACTGCAACAAGAATATAATTTGGTTGTTTATTGAGACATCCATGGTATGGAGCTGTTAATAAATGGCATGTTAGGAAGGCTTCTTTTAGGCCAAGATAGCTGTTAAATGCAGCTTAAGTTTTCGTTCCCACACATATGGCTCATAAAATGCTACACCAAGTAATAGCTTTGTCAGTGTTTATGTAACTAGTGCAGAGAACTGCCAGCAAATTCTCTATCAGTTCTCAGCTTGTTCTTATTAAAATATTTACTCAAGTTAACGAGCGCAGTCTGATGGTCGACAGGCACAGCTTTGTGTGAATCATCTCAGTCGTAAGCTTGAATGTCAGATGATAAAACACTTGGACAGGTGTGTGTTTTACAGTATTTGGTTAAATGTATAAAAGGAAAAGCATGTGTTCAGCCTGAAGAATCAAAGTATTTCACTAGGTGGTGCCAGGAGACCTGGCTGGTCATGTAGTAAATGACAAAAGGATGACACTTGACATTTTTGTGTTCCTCTCTTTATGTTGGACAGTTATGCTGAAATGCAGTACTGTGTAAAAGGCTTAAGCCACTCCTTATTTCTTTGTTTTGCCAGGGAAATGGGTGTAATGAGTAACTCAGCCATAAATGGAAAAACAGTGCATAAGGCAAAAAATAAGTTTGTGCCATTCTAACAAGCTTGAAAGTCAACATTTGGTATGACCACCTGCATTTTTCAGCACAACCTGAGCTTTCATAGAGAAGCTTTCTTGTAATTTCTTTTGGTACCCTTCAGGAATAGTTCTCTGGGCTACTTGAAGGACATTCCAAAGCTGCTCTTTGGATGTTGGCTGTATTTTGTTTTATTCTTTGTCAAGATGATCCCACAGAACTTATAAATAATGTTGAGGTCCATTCTTTACTCCATAAGACCTGTTGTCACTGGTTTTTAGTCCAGGTCCTGTGTAATTTCGCATACCTTCACCTTTTCTCCCAGTTTCCCTTCCTTAAGAATGGCTTCTTGACAGCCAGTGACACCATTTCTGATGAGGCTGAAACGTGGATGAATCAAGTGAAAGACCAGATGATTTTATCTTATCCCTCAGGTCCTACTTCAGGTCTCTGCTGTATATTTTCCTATTTTTTTAAGGACATGACATTTCAGATACTGTTCCTCTGCTGTAGATTGGTTTTTTTTAGGCCTGCCATTTCTTCTTTGCTCTCCACTTGTCCAGTTTCTTCAATTTTTTTTTTAACAACACACCACACACTATGTAAATGTTCCAAGTTTTCGGCTAATAGCTTATTGGAAATCACTTTTTGGTGCAAGAATGCTATTTTTGCCTGTCAAACTGTGTTATCTTTGGCTTTTTGCAGATTTAACTAAAGCAGTTAGTAAAAGTGCCCAAAGATCCAGTTTAATTTTTTTTTCTTTGCTGAGGTATCTGGAGACACAAAACTTGTTAATCTGAAAATGAATGAAAAAGCAGCCAGTGTCCAAGGAAAACTTTGAAAGGCCTTCAGAAAGCCTGAAGAAAAGACCACTTTAAAAAAAATTACAAGAAAGCCTGGCTTTTTGGAAGCAAAATACAAAGATATGAGGGGTGGCTCAAGACCACCCCTCATATGGGCTTAATTCACATCGTGTGTATTTAGCCCATCTGTAGAGTTTTAGATCTTGTGACTGTGGTGATGAGCTCCTAGAAATGTTTTACATCAGCTACAGATGATTGCTTTACCAGTGCTAAAGATAGGGGTAATGTTAACTACAGAAACTGTTAGAGTGCAAACGTCTGACATTGAACACTTCTTGTGTCTAATTTTGATCATTAATGGGAGGTTTTTCCCACACATATTCATGTTTTTTGGTGAACTGTGCTGTTGCTACCTTTCCAGTTCAACATTTAAACCAACCAGCAATCTACAGAATGGGCCATGCACTGCTGGATTTTTGGAGAACTGTATGTAGGTACATCTCCGTACACTCTATGCTGGTTCATTTCCCACAATCCCTCTGTTTTCATAGCCAAAGAGCTTTGCAAATGGATGCCAAAGCTTGACCATTAATCCTGCATCAGGAGTAGGCAATGTCAGAAAAACAAACAACTTTCTGTAATTACTAAATATTCAGAGAAGAAAATTCCTCACTGCAGGTTTGGCAAACTCTCATTAGGTTTTTCCAAAGACTGTATATAAAAGATAGACCTAACCAAGGTCACACCACCAACTAGGTTTGAGGACATTTTGAAGCTTCAGTGTTAACATTTCTGCCACCATCACCTGGGGGCTTGTTGGATCAGGAAGTGACCATATTTAGATAAGAGGGCGGAGAACTCATTTTTCATCTAATGTTAGCAGGCTCCATCTATCCAGGTGTACAGCTGCAACTGCAGACACCGATAACTACTACTTCTTAGGCAACACTCATCAAAACTTAAGCACAAACTTCTTGGACCTCCAAAGCAGAGGTGAAATCTGGCAGAGATCTGCTGCCTACAGCTGCCTGTGTTGGTACACCAGTCAATCAACTTCCAAATTAAAGCCTTAATGGAGTTAAAATGGATGAGTGATGAAATAGTCAACAGCTCTAGTGGGAGAAATTAACTATAGAGACCAAAATCTTTCTTCGTGGCAGTTTTTAAAAAGTGCTTTTTAATGCTCTAAAGTTGTGAGTTTTAACATAGGAGTCTATGGGGATTGACTAACTTTGGGAGCCAGTTTGCACATTTGTCCTGCAAGTGAAAGGTCTCCGGTTTGAGTCCAGGTGGTGAGACAAATGCTTTGGTAAGGGCGTCTGGCATAAACTCTGCACCAAATTACCTATGCGGATTCATCCATTGTGGCAACCCCTCGGGGAGAAACCAAGGAGCAGCCAAAGAACTAACTTCTGCAGCCAGCCTCAAGTGGCCACTAGAGGAACTGCAGTTTTAGTTTTGGCTACAACTTTCATCCCTTTGGGTTTTTTAAATCTTATGTGAGAGAAGGGGCAACGTTACTGTGTGAACATAATCTTTAAACAGAACTGCCGGTACATACTAAGGTTTCTGGTAATAATCACATGTTGAACATAATGAAAATACCTCCAGTCATATCATCACTCAGAAGGGGAACAAGCTGCTGGCTTAGCCTAACATTCAGACATAAAAGGAAATAATCCACAGGAAATAAACACTCCCTTGAACCATGTGTTACACTTTACTCTGTGAATTACTCAAAGCTGGGATTTCTTGCCTTCAGTCCAGCATCATGTATCAAGCTACACTATCAGTCTTTTAAATGTAGCAGCAAGAAATCAAATGAAACTATTCCTTAAGTCCTGTACCTTTAGAACTCTTATAGAGAGCCTCAACTCTGTTCTTCTCTAGATGGATATTTGGATTGAAAAACTTAAATTCCCCATGTGTGTAATTCAAAAGTTGAAGAATGTGAATGTTGCAGTGACTAGTTCATTAGTCTGAAGATTCTGAAACACCGTGGGGGGGATGGAGAACCATGTCCTGAGGAAACAGAGCTGCTGACAAACACTTATGATGGAGAGACTGACTGGGAAGTCTTCATTCCTGGACTGCATTCCTCGGTTTCCACCACAGCGCCATCCCACAGTCACATTTCATCGAGTGGAAATGACACACTGTTTTTACTGCTCCGTTTCTGTAGCAGGATGATGGCGTTGGCCAGTTGGTCCACCACTTTGGTCCAGACTGAAATATTTTAACATCTGCTGGATGTATTTCAATTATTTTTACGGAGACTTTCATTCAGTCTGAAAACTATATGCTAGACCTTTTCTTTACTGCTGTACGGAAATTGGTGTTTTTTTTTCCAGTCAAGTCCCTCAACTAAAAACAAGATGGCTTGGCACGAAACCTGGTAAACACATTTATTTTCCACCACTTTTCTGACTTGAATACTTTGCTACCAGGTGGATTGGCATGATTTTTACCTCTTCCAGCAGAAGGACTGATAACGCTGTGGTGAGGCGTCCTTCGTTTGTCCATCTACTGTTCACAAGAATCACTACTCCTACTACAGCACTGGTCAGAATTCAGTCACATGCCACATACCACTTATGTTATTCTTTTATTAACCTTTCTTAACCAGGAAGTGAACTCTTGAGATCAAGAATCTCCCCATTTGCTAGAGTGTTCTGGGCTGACAGACAGCGTCCTCCCTAGCATGTTTTTCGGTGGCAGGAGAAACCGGAGCAAGCACAGGCAGAACATGCTAACTCCACACAGAAGGGCCCTTCTTGGGTTTGAACCCAGGACCCTCTTGCTGTGAGGCAACAGGATTCTGTTGTATCCCGTTAGATGGTTACGATCATGATCTTATGGGTCATGATCACATTACGAAGGTGTGGTTGGGGAGGCCTTCCTCTCACCTTTATGCTAACATCAGTAATATGATCAAATGAGCTCTTTTTGTACTTCACACATTGCAGTAACTTGTGAATGGTGGTGATCTTGAGCCAGATGAGCTACTACATCATTGATGTATTGGTTAGAGATACCTGTTGATTATGGAGCCGAGGTTTAAATAGATTCTTTTAATATGATGTTTAGTGGTGCTGCAACAACAGAGGCTTATGTCCGCACCATAGACAGTGTAAAAGACGGATGTCACCCATTGGTTTATGAAGTCCTGTTTTGAAGCCTTGAGCTGAGCATATTTGCCAGGGTGTTTTGAAACTGGATGTGAAGAAGAAGAAGGATGGACCTGACTGTGAAACTGCATGCTCAGTGGCTAATGGCCTGTCAGTCATAATTTGTCATCCAGTAAGCACATCCTTGATAATCCTCATTTCTGATGATTTACAAAATGAACTTTATCTTTTATTGAGTATGACACAAATGAGTGACAGAGCACAGAAAGCCATCAGAAAAATGTTCACAGAGTTCACAGAGTGAGGGAGCCATGGGCCGTTTTCCCATAGACTTCTGTAGGACCATAGGATTTTTTTCATCCATAGGTGCTGCCCCTGATGGCCAGTTAAAATAATACAGGTTAAAGGCACTTGCATAATATCGTCACTTTTCAGACCTGGAAGCTACAGTCATATGAAAAGAAAGTTTTCACAGGACACGATGCAGTCATGTGAAGAACTAAGTACACCCCATGATTCAATAGCATGATTCAATTGGGATGCTTTCGGCAGCAATAACTTGAAGTCATTGTTTTCTGTATGACTTTATCAGTATCTCACATCATTGAACAGGAAGTTCGGCCCACTCTTTTCTGAAATGCTTCTTCGCTTAATTGATGTCTGTGGGCAATCATTTATGCACAGCTCTCTTAAGGTCCTGCCACAGCATTTCAGTCAGTTTGAGGTCTTGAATTTGACCTGAGCCATTGCAACAGCTTGACTCTTTTGTTTTTCAGCCATTCTGTTGTAGATTTGCAGCTGTTCTTGCAATTGCTGTCATGTTGCATGACCCAGTTTTTGCCAAGCTTCAACTATCAGACAGATGGCCTCACATTTGACTCCATAATACTTTGCTATACAGAGGAGTTCATGGTGGTACAAATGACTACAAGGTGCCCAGGTCCTGTGGCTGCAAAACAAGCCCAAATTATCACCGCTCCACCACTGTGTTTGACAGTTGGTGTGAGGCGTTTGTGCTGATATGCTGTGTTTGATTTTTGCAAAACAAGGTGCTGTGCAATATGTCCAAACATCTTCACTTTGGTCTCATCTGTCCATTGTTCCAGAAGTCTTATGGTTTATTCAGATGCAACTTTGCAAACTTAAGCCATGTTCTTTTTATATAGAAGAGGCTTTCCAAACAAGCCATACTTGTTTGGTCTTTTTCTAATTGTACTCTCATGACCTTTAACATTTAACATGCCAACTGAGTTCTTCAGAATCAGAGATGTAGCTCTTAGGGTTTTTGCAGTTTCTCTGAGCATTGCGTGATCTGACCTTGGGGTGAATTTGCTGGGACGTTCACTGCTGGGAAGACTGCTGGCATTAACACACATCTAAATGCTCCAGACCAGCAAACAGCAAAAGCTTCTGGTTTTATAGAGGTGTTCACTCTTGCTGATGATCTTCTAATCAAGTGCGTTTGATTAGCAGTGCCTGGCAACTGTGTACCTTCTTAATATTAGGAGGGTGGGTGTTTTTTGATATAGGTTACACGAAAACACCCTCTTGAGATAAAATTGGGATATATGTGACCAATGAACTAAAATGACTTTGACATCCCTGATCTCGACCATTCAAACAAGGCAGGGATTGCTCTTAGCTGTGAACACAGATACCCACAATAACCATGTATGAGTCATCATTCCTGTCATACTTCTCTGAAGTCCACTTAAAGTCCACCTGAAGGGTTTATTAATTATTGGTGCATTACGTGAGTCTCTGTGGACAAGTCCACGTTTAACTTCTGATGATGAACTTTACTCGCTCACTCAAACCCAAGTGGACATGGAAACTATAACACACCTTTAAGTTACCAGCACAAGCTCCAGCATGAGTATCTATCCTAAAGGCTTTGATAGTCTCCATAGTACCCAGTGTGCAAACTCACAATAAACACAGATTTCCTCTAAGGGATCATTAAAAGTATTTCCTGCAGTCCCAAAGTGCCCATTGTGTTCTGCAGAAACTCCTTCACTGAGAGCAAGTGGTTTGTGTCAGTGAAGACTTAAGAATAAACAGATGTGTGAAGTAACGAAGTACAAATATTTAATTACTGTACTTAAGTACAGTTTTCTGGTATCAATTATTTACTTGAGCATGTATGTTTCTGACAGCTTTTTACTTTTACTCCCTACATTTTAACCCAAATGTCTGTACTTTCTTCTCATGACATGACACCTTCAAAACAGACTCATTACATTAGGTTCATCACATTTGAGAAGAGTTACTGATTATTTCACATCACTGCACCCCTTCCTGACATTGGAATAATTTGAACCTAAATGAAGGGAGCAATCACACATAAAAATACTATTAGTGCATCCATCATGAGTGTTTATCGTGTAGGACAAATGTAAAAGACGTTGAGATGAAAGAGGCAAAAAACCAAAACAATTTATACATAATTTCTAGCACTATATTATTTTTCTGTGTAAGTGTGGAGGCAAAGTCATCCACCTATAATGTAGACAACAGCAAATAGACCTATGTTTTTAATCTGATTTGTATATTTTCTGCTTGTGTTCCAATACTGTTGCTCAAATTGAGTAAGTTCCTATTCCCTGGGATTAATGGAAGTACCTTTGGCTACTCACTTGGGGTCACCACAGCGGATTTACCCTAACTGTGACCCAGCTGATAGAAATGTCCTTCAAAGGGCTACTTTTCTACTTTCGTACTTCAAGTGCATTTCAGAGCCTGTACTTTTTCACTTTTACCAGAGTAAAGGAGTTGAATCAGTCTTTTTTATTGTAAGTATCTGTACTTTTATTTGAGTAAGGAATGTGAGTACTTTTACCACCGCTGTGAACAGATAACTGGGAGCCAATGTGACCTGCAGTTGTGAGCAGTTTGTGAACAACAAAGGAATTAATACAGCAAATCTCTGGCGTGAACAGAGTGAAAAGATGGCAGATTTTTAGCATCACTGTTACAGAGCTGCTACAAAACTGAAGAGGACTTTCGGATGTGAAGCAAAACACCTATAAAAGAAGTCCAGTTTCTGTCAGCTATAGTGCTCAAAAGTTTCAGTTATTTTATGTTTCACTTGGGCCTTATATTCTTTTTTAAATTTTACTTTGGTTGATTCATGACTGATGACAAAGCTTCTCATTTTAGCTCAGGTTTGCAGACATACCATACAAGTTTCTCCCAGCAGGATTATTTTCTCAACTCCTCCCATGTCTACATGAGCCATCCGACATACAGATAGTAAAGAGGCTGTGGCTGGGACCAGGTTATATGTCAGCTCATGATTCAGCCCAGAGTCACATTCAAAAACTCTCAACACTTTAGACTACGTAATCCAATCTGGCTGGAAACTCAGGCTCACACAATACATTCCACATGTTCAACCTTGGGGTGTGTGAATAATGAGGCATGAATGTAAATTGTGCGTTACACCACTTAACAACATATCTGAGCTTCATTTCCTGTCACTTCAGGAAATTATCTGGAAATACTGACCGAGCTGCTGGAGACCATACTGGATTCCTGAAGTTACACTCAGCTGTATGGTGTTTTAATGTGAGATATGAGCTTATTACACTGAACAGCACTGGCTGTTCTACAGAAATCTTTTGGACTTTTGAGTCTAGATTAGTGATTTACAACAAATGAGAGTGCAGTATGGGGTTTAAATGGATTTGGTTTGCTGTTGGCTGTAACTCTGAATGTAAAAATGATCAATATGAGATGTTTAGTGTCCAAATGGGGATAACTGTGGTTCTCCCGAGATCTGAATAATGATTTTCTTGTGTTGTTAAAAATCAGTAGTTGTCAGAGTGTCAAGTGTGAAATAACATCTCCTTTAGCAGAAAGTGAAGTATTGCAGGAAGCTTTATTTCAACCCTACTGACCTTTACTGGAAATAGAGCATTTCTTATCTGCTGTGTTGTTTTCCATCTTTCCATTTAAGCTCCCTGAAGAGCTTGTGGTTGTATCTCAATATGTAAATTATCTCAGTATGTAAACTAGCCTCAAATGCAGTTAAGATAGGGGAGAACAACATTTCAAACCATTTACTTAAGTACAGATTTGAGGTGCTTTTGCTCCACTTTGTCATTTTTAATCATGCAACTCTCTCCATCTACTGATCTGTAGGGGGAAATGTTAAATGTGAGGGAAATGTTAAATGTGAGATTGACACATTTTTTTTGTCATTTTGCCTCTGTACACCACTACAGTGGATTTTAAATCAAGCTGTCAAAATGTGATCAAAGTCCATACTTTCAGCTTTAGTTTTGGGTTTTGAAAAAAGAATTGCATTAACTGTTTAGGAATCTTGGCCATTTAGATATAGTTATCCATTTTTTGATGATTAAAAGTGATGGAACAAGCTAACATAATGTTAAATATTATTGTTTTTAATACTTGAATGAAAATCCTTTGTAGTCGATGACTGCCTGATGTCTAGAAACCACGGACATCATCAAATGCTGTGTTTTCCTCCCTTGAGATGCTCTGCCAAAGCATTTACCGTAGCTGCCTTCAGTTGCTGCTTGTTTGTGGGCCTCTCTGCCTTCAGTTTTGTCTCCAGTAACTGAAAAGCTGTTCTGTTGGGTTAATATCAGGTAACTGACTTGGCCATTGAAGAACATCCCTTTTCTCAACCTTGAGAAACTCTTGGGTTGGTCTTGAAGTATGCTTTAGATCATTATCCGTTTGCACTGCGAAGCACCATCTGAGCAGAGAGTATAGCCCTGTACACAGAATTCATCCCTCTACCTCTATCAGCTGTCACATCATCGGTAAACACTAGCAACCCTGTTCTATTGGCAGCCATACATGCCCATGCTATAACATTGCCTCCACTGTGTTTAATACATATTTGTTGTGGTGTGCTTCAGATCATGAGCTGTTTCCTTCTGTCTCCATACATTTGTCTTCACATCATTCTGGTACAAGTTCATCTTGGGTTCATCTGTCCAAAGATTTTTTTTCCCCAGAACTGGGCAGGCTCTTTTAGATGTTTTCTGGCAAAATCTAATATGACCTTCCAGTTCTTCAGTATAACTGCTGGTTTGCACCTTTTTTAAACCCTCTGTATTTACATTCATGAAGGCGTTTCTTCATTGTGGAAGTCACCAGTTATAAACCTACCTCCTCAAGAGTGTTCTTGACTTGACTAAATGTTGTCAAGGAGTTTTTCTTGACCAAGTAAAAAATTCTGTGATCATCCTCTTTGGTTTTCTTCCATGGTCTTCCAGACTTTTTGGTGTTGCTGAGCTGGCCAGAACATTCCTTCATTTTAAGAATAATGGGCTTTTGACTGTCCCTTGTATTTACCCCCAAGCGGTCACCACAGCAGATTGATCCACCTTGGCAATTTGGCAGAGGTTTTACACTGGAATGCCCTTCCTGGCACAAACCTCAATGGTGAGAGGAGCTTGTGTCCCCATTTGGAATTGAACAAGAGACCTTTCGCTTGTAAGGCAAATGTGTAAACCACTACAGTACAGGGACACCATTCCTTTTTTGTTTCCATCTTTCTAAAAATGTTCTAGATAATTGTTTTGGCCACTCTTAAAGGTTTTCTTTCTTTCTGCTATGTTTAGGTTTTTCAGCCTAATAATGACCTTCTCTTGCATCAACATCTCTTTGGATCTCATATTGAGAGTTACAGTGAACATCTACAAAATACAAGGTCAACACTTGGAATCAACTCCAGGTCTTTTATTTGCTTAGTCGTTAGTCAATTCCCAGTCCCATCCCTTTTGAGTCTCTATGAAAGGGGGATTATTCATAAAAATGGCTGTAATGTCTAAATAATTAATACAATTCTTTGGTCAAATCCTTTGATTTACAGCTGAATTTTGGCCATTTGATTTTAAATCCACTGCACGGGTGTAACGATGCAAAATACAAAAACAAATATGTCATTGTCCCAAAATGCCATTTAAATAAAAACAGTGTACACATTTATTACAGCTATCTCTTTTTGTATCTGTTCCTGACTGTTTGTTTTTTTTTACTTTATTTGTACTTGGTCTTTATATTTCTTTTCTTTCCTTTCTCCTTTCTTTCCCTCACTTTTCTCTCTTTTCTCTTCCCTCCACCTGCCAGATCTAATAACTTCACATTATTTCACAATAAAATGTGTCACAAATGATACAACAAGAGGAGCTTGTTGAGCTTCACTTGTCAGAGCAAATCTGTTTGGCACAAGAAGGCATCAAGATTAGCATGTCGCATGCCAAGTTGCTAGACAGGACAGGTTAAAAAACAATGTGATGCTGTCATGTCTGCGCTATTGTCGTATTTGAAACAGGTGTTTAATGGTAATAATTTTTCTGGCCCACGGTGTCACTGACTTCTGCGAAGCCAGAGAGTAATTAGACATCAACCAGAATGTTTCGGATATTTTTTACAAGAAAATGGTGGTGAAGGGTGTTTCCTTTCATTTATGCAGAAAGCTATTGTGGTTAAAGCCCACAGGCATTTCTAATTTGTCAGAGCAGGGGCTAAAATTGTCCCCATAACTCAAATCTGGGTAACAGGGTAAATTCTGAGGAAACAGAGAATATATTGAGCTGACAAATGTTTAAAATGAATCCCTGCAGACACAACCAGTCATCCAAGGATCTTAGAGGACTTGAAGAGGTCTGCAGTAAAAATACTTTAGGATTATGTGCAAGGCGTAGCTCCCTTTCTTCTTCTGTGGTCCATCTGTCAGCCCAATATCATCTAATTACTTTAGCAGCCTCCACTTGCAAAGTCCTGCTGAGTCCGAGTCCCTGCAGAGGCTGAGCAGAGTGATGTGAAATCTTGAATATTCACTAAGGAGCTTCAGCCCCATCTTTCAGCCTCCTTCCCCCTCCTCCTGGGACTAAACAAGACTCGTTCTCCTACATCCCCGAAAACAAGGTCAAACATATTTCAGGAAGAGTCATGGGAAAAGCTCAAACAAATAACAGGACTCATGGCCCTTTTATTTTTCATCTGGAGTCAATCTTGTGATCAGATGCAACAAGTCAACAAAAGGATGATCAAAAGCAGGAAATGATGGGAACATTTATCACCGCAAGACAGATAAAATTTCTCAGTTTACGAATAAAAACCAGAGGCGTGGAGAGACAGGAACAGTCACATGTTTTCAGGCTAGTTCTTCTCAGAGTTCACTCCATGCATTTATTTTTCTTTTTACCTTGTTTTCTTACTTTTAAAACATCTTTTTTAATTCTGGAGTTTTTGAGGTGAGTTTCTAGTTTATTAAACACCAAGTTGAAGGTGTTTTAGTAAGCATCAGGCAGTTCATAATCAGTTTAGTGAGCAGATCTTGGGTTTCCTCCCCCTGATGTGGACACTAGCCTGG
This sequence comes from Etroplus canarensis, assembly GCA_015106775.1. Classification (NCBI taxonomy): domain Eukaryota; kingdom Metazoa; phylum Chordata; class Actinopteri; order Cichliformes; family Cichlidae; genus Etroplus; species Etroplus canarensis. The sequence goes on along the minus strand of VUQH01060701.1, from coordinate 16,569 downwards.
CATAGCCTTCAAATAACACAATCAGAGCTGATCGGTGCAGAGGTTCTGAACTGTAAATATTTATCCAGATTATGTAACTAATAGTAAGGGAAAGTCTTTATGGGACAGCCCACATGAAACTTTCTTTGGGAAACAGGGTATGAGTATTTAAAAGGAAAATTAGTCCCTGATTTTTTTTTTTTTTTTTTGGTGCATTTTTTAAGAAGCAGGTTGCTATGACATTATAGGATGAT
>VUQH01060701.1:0-16316 GCA_015106775.1 Etroplus canarensis | reverse complement strand
TATGACATTATAGGATGATGCAATGGTTTTCATTAAACTAAAAGTACTCGCCCTCTCAGCTCCATGCTCCACCTTCAGAGCTTAGCAACCAAATTTTACTTTTTGGTAATATGGAAACTAACAGAAAAATATGCTTTGTGCTTTCTGAACAAAAAGAAATCCAGTGTCCAAAATAGCTGACTTTATAGGAAATTATTCATACTCTTGACTAGTTCTAACTCTGAAATGAAAGTTGGGACATATTAGATTTTGACCTGGTCATGACCATTGTAGAGATTTGCGATTTTATCACACTAACTTATTTCAGATTTCAAGAAGCTTCACCAAACTTGTTGAGTATAAATCCCCAGGCGAGTAATAGGTTGCAGGTCAATTTCTTCTCTCTGGCCCACATATGACTGGTACTTTGGGGTTAAAATATGCCAAAATGGGTGAAATTTTACATGCAGGGGACAGCTATCACTTTACTGTCACTTTATTTTTATACTTACCAAGCAGTGAACAAACCCCAAGTCCACATAAAGCCATAGACAAAAAGTGAATCTGAATCTGGATCTGATCCAGAAGTAAATCAGGATTTTCCTCAGATTTCTTGTTCTTTTTCAGTTTTTAATGCACCAAAAGTAATGTACAATAATCATGAGGGAAAATACTAGCTCATCTTGAATTTGATGTCAATAACACATCTCAAAGCTAATATTTTTTATGAAATAGTAAAATGTTACACTTTATTTGATATGTTTTCTTTGTTATTTTGTAAATAATATACTGGTTTATGAGGTTTTGCAAATCACTGTATTGTGTTTTGATTTATATTTTATACAGCGTCCCAACCTTTTAGGAATTGGGGTTGTAGTTGGTTAAGATAACCCAGTGGGTTCAAGGTGGAAGTGGGATGACATCATAGATAGGCTCTTCTTCTAGTCTGCAATTTTGATGGATGGGTTCACAGATGAGGTCAGTCAGGAGTCGCTGCGGAAACTATGATGTTTGCAGACAACAATGTGATCTGTAGTGAGAGTAGGGAGAAAGTGAAAGAGAGCCTGGAGAAGTGGAGGCATGCACTGGATAGAAGAGAAATGAAAGTCAGTATACATGTGTGTAAATGGGAGTGAGGCAGGTGGAATGGTGAAGATGCAAGGAATAAAGGTAGTGAAGGTTGATGAGTTTAAATACCTATGGTCAACCATCCAATGCAACGGAGAGTGCACAAAAGAGGTGAAAAAGTGAGTGCAGGCAGGGTGGAGTGAGTGGAGACAAGTGTCAGGGGGGATTTGTGACAGAAGGATAGCAGCAAGAGTGAAAGGGAAGATTTAAAAGACTATAGTGAGACCTGCTATGATGTATGGTTTGGAGATGGTGGCACTGACAAAAAGACAGGAAGTGGAGCTGGAGGTGGCACAGTTAAAGATGTTGAGAGTTTCAATGGCAGTGACCAGGATGGACATGATTGGACAGAATAAGAATAATAATAAGAAGAAGACAAAGACGAAGGCTGTAGTTGGTTAAATTTATTGTCACCATCACATGTAAATTTAAATGGACTGGTACTTAAGTCATCCATCTGGAAGCCAAAACAAGGCTGTCTCCTGCTACCTGCCAGTATATTTTGACCAGATTTGTTTAGTGAAAATGCTGGATACTTTAATTATAGGCTAAATCATTTGTTAGAAAGTGGCTGTTCTCAGGTTTTGGAGGACAGAGCTCAATACAGGCAAGTTTAGTTTTTCTATTTTCATAGTCAGTCTTCGCATTTATTGTTATCAGTATTATGCACATAGGTGTTTGCCATCTATCAGGACCTCTCTAACCACTATTATTTAAATTAATCGATCCATCTTTTTTATTTTCTTCCATTTATCCACTTCAGGGTCACTGGGGCCTATCCCAGCTATCATAGGACAAAAGGCAGGGTACACCCTGGACAGGCTGCCAGTCCATCACAGAGAAACAGACAGCAATTCAAAACTACAGTCAATTTAAAATTGTCAATTAACCTAATCCCTTTGCATGTCTTTGGATTATGGGAGGAATTATCCAACGAAAACATGTAAAATTCACAAAGAAGAGCCCAAGCTGGCTGGCTGAAGGATTCAAACCTGGACCCTTTTGCTGTGAGGCAACAGTGCTAACCACTGCACCACTGTACTTCCTAATTCAACTATATTTACATAATGGCAATTCACAGCAAAAATTGTATCAAATAGTCTTAAACTACCACAAAGCAAATTACCAAAGCAATGACTGCATATAAAGATCTTTATATGAGGTCTATATGCCAAACTTGAGGCTTGAAAACAACAGCCCATAAATTAGTGGATAACATTACTACTGACATCACAGTCTAACTCTCTCTGAGCATGTTATCATTGCTAATATCAGTATTTGGTTAAAGACCTGAAATTATTTGGAAAAGGCAACAAAAGGTTTCCACATGTGATTTCTAATACAGCTCAGATGTTATAGTGTTGGATTTATCTTCTTTCAAGTAACGCATGTCAGGCTGCCCGTGTGTTCATAAATGCACCATTTACCACTCGTCGTTTATTTGATAGCATTTTATTGGATGTACAGCAGTAAAACTTTGTATTAGCTAAATGGAAACAAAACAAGTTCATTTCAGCAAAGATGTTAACGTTGTGAGAGACTTGACGGCTTAAAAATTCATTTTCTTAGTTTGTCGATAAAAAAGTAAAAAAAAATTGCCAAGCATCAGAGGTCAAGCTTTGCAAATTACTTAATTTAAATGTTTACATATATCTTTTGTATATTTTAATCAGTTCTTTAATGTGCAAAACATAAACATTAAGAAAAATAAAGAAATACACAAGACATATCCTGCATCTAAACATACATGTCTGTATGCTAAGGGCTGATAACAGTTTTGAGTGGCAAATACTGAGCTTTGGGTCAGCTTTACACTATGAGTGAACTGGTAAAAACCGCATGTGCAAAGCTGAGTTGTAGAAGTTTTTTTTCTGCTGGTGTCTACACACTTGGACATTTTGCCATGGTGTTGCATGGTCAGTCATCGTTGTTGCAGTCTGTGCACAGAATCTGGTCACGGTCGGGGAAAAAGCCAGAGCCCACCAGCGACACAGAGCAACGCGAACACTTGAAGCACGGCTGGTGCCACTGCCGGTCCTCAAAAGAAATGTACTTCCCATCTCCAAACCCTGCAAGACAAACACACAGCACATGAGCAACTAATGAAGGAATTTTTCACTCAGAGTGCAAAACAGACTTTTGTAACAGCCTTGTAAAATTGCTGAAATAATGTTCATGAATTACAGATAACAACAGCAGTTGGTAGAAACTGAGAAAGCATTGGCAGTTCTGTGTGCCCTCAAGTATTCTAGTTCATAGCTGTGGTCAAAAGCATTTCATTTAATTCCTCATTCATGTCTGGCGTCTGTGTTAATGATGGAAAGAGACCAAGTTCATAATGAGTCTGGTATTTCTCCGTTGTTGTCTTTCCACCCATGTAGATTTTTATAAGCTTTGTAGCTCTCTATTATTTTACTCTTGAGCTTTTGTTTATTTGAAATGAAGATATTTCAGTTACTCCAGATTTTCAGATTGTTTGTTTGTGCACATATTCATTGCTGAATTAAGAGAGAACCTCCTTGGCTGAAAAATTAAGCTAATTCTAAAGTGCCAAAAACTGCAGTGCCACTTGTGGCCACTTGAGGCTGACTACAAAAGCGAGACTCCCATGGACCCCCATGGGAAAATGAATCAATTCAGCTATGAAATTAACAAGTTCGCAGCCTCGTACAAAAAAATAAACTTTGATTTGTATAGGTCTGTTCCTTCTATCTGAAAACTTCATGAGGGTGATTTTTTTATACCTCCCCCATTTGGATTTTGTTAAGGCTCAAAGTTTTGGATGTGGCCACTTTGACTGGTTCATGCAGCTGTTTTCTCAGCCTCACCTTTGTTGTTTCAAGTCACTAAACTAGACCTTGTTAGTTTGAACTAAATCTTGTCTGTGTTTGTCCTGTTGGCACCTTTTGGAGCATTTTGATGAAATTATTTGACAATCTGACCATGTAACCCATCTAAGAAGTTTGCACTTCAGTCAGGGTGAGTGAAAGTCTAGTCTTGTTATGTCTGTGTCCATGCATTGCATCTTGATCACAAGAGTCCAGTGTATATATGTACTGGGATTTAAGTAATGCTTTTCTAGACTTACTGACCAGTCAATGTGCTTTTGCCTACAAACCCCCATTATAACCATATATTCATACAGTACTTTATTCTATACACTTTATCCACAGACAGTTTGGAACCACCAATTCACCTAACAAGCATGTTTTTGGAGGAAGCCAGAGCACCTGAAGGAAATCCATAAATGCCACAGGGAGAATATGCAAACTTCATACAAACAGACCTTAGCTGGGGTTTGAACTGGGAATCTTCTTGCTATGAGGTGACAGTGTGAACCACTGCATATGGTGCCACTCATACAGTCACTTCTGACTCCAAAAACCCAACATAACAGCAGCCAAAAAACTAAAGATGAGGCTTCAAAATGCAGAGTCCCAAACCAGTAGGTGATATCAGGAAGGCTACATCCATCTTTGACATACAGTCAATGAGTTAAATCCATTTCCAGTGAATTACCACCAAAATTTGCAGCTCTTTAATTATTGTTGCCATGCTTTATAGTGAGTTTCAGCAAATTGGCAAGCTTTGTGGCTATGATATTTAGTCAGATGGCACAGAAATTTGGGAGAATATGGATCTTTCCACTTTGTCTGGGTTCTGTTGGTGGAAGCCATGTATACATACCTATGATACGTACAACACCTATGTGTGTGTTTAACAGTAAATAATGAAGGTGTGAAAAAGGCAACTCTCCTCACGTAATCTCTCCGCAAACAAGGATCCAGTTTGTTTTTCCTGGGGTGTACAGACACTCAACAGTTTACATGATGAAATCGCAAACCCTTGTAGACATGCAGACAAGGAAGGCATGAAATGGCCTTTAGAGACTAACTGGTAAAGATAATGCTGTAATTAGGAGATAAACATTTCCCTTAAGAGTTGGTAGTGACCAAAAACTAAGCTTCTTCCCCTTTCTGATAGTCAGTTTAAACTTCAGCAGGTCGTCTTCACAAAGTCTACATGCCCACATGCACTGAGATGCTGCCATGTGATTAGCCAATTAGTTATTTTTGTTCTTAAGTGCCTGAACAGGTGCACCTAATAAAGTGGCCAGTGAGTGCATTCCAGCCTTTAAGTCCCTCAGTACCTTCATTTCTGTCAATCTGTCCTGGACTGTAATCACCACCACAATTATTAAAAGGTAAGGCAGCGACTCCACTTCCTGAGAGCACTCAGGAAGAACAACCCGAGTTGAAATCTGCTTGTGACCTTTCACCACTCCTCCACAGAGAATGTGGTGACATACTGTATCATAGTGTGGTACAAGAGCTGTACTGAAGCAAAGGAGGAGGAGGTGCCGGCGAGTCATTAACAAAGCTCAGAAGATCGCCAGCTGCCCTCTGCCCCTCCCTCACATCCTGGCTTTCACCTGTTGCCCTCTGGCAGGTGCTACAGGTCAGTCAGATCAAGGCCAAACAGACTCAGGGACAGCTTTTTCTTGCTATCACAGAAACTCTAAACATTGATAAGCACCAACACTCTCTGTCTGTCGGACTGTCTCTCTGTCTGTCTGTCTTTCTATCTTCCTCAGTCCCCCTCTTTGCAATAATTAATACAAGTGCAATATTTGTCAGTATTGTAAAATAAATTCCTATACCATACCACAATTTGTTAAAAGCAGTACCGCAGTATTATATTTACTTTACCTTACTGTGTGTGTGTGTGTGTGTGTGTGTGTGTGTGTGAGGCTTGTAGTAAAAGTGGCTTGAGTTCTTAGTTAGAATAAAAAAGCACTATACAAGTGCCAGTCCATGTAAGTGTATATACTTTTTATATTACTAATATAATGTAATGGCAGTAGTTCTACTTGCATCCAGCGGTGTGGCTGTTCTGAAGTTTCATTATACATTGTATATTGACAATAAAGACTTCTGGTTCTAATTCTAATTCTAATATGGTTATCTTAAGCTCAAAGGTCACAAGCTGGCTTAAAGAGGGAGGAGCTAAAACTGTTTGTTTCAGACAGAGAAAGAACTTGGGCTGCACCATAAATAGAAATTATTTCAAACTCATGCAAAGCTGTTTTAGTGGAGTCCAGTAATGACAATATTGCACTTGAAATGAATGTAATATAGGATTGCTATATGTTCAGAAGCAGTTTGCCAGTTTGCAGGAGTCAAAGTAAATAAAATCAGTTTTTGGTGGTGTTCATCATACCTGTTTACAGCTTACTAGAGTTTACTCCCTAACAGCAGCTTTTCTGTTCCGTTACAGCATCCAGACATATATCAGCTTCTCTGTTTAAGGATGACGCTCCTATTGACAGCTCTATGAGATGTGTCCAAATTTCTTCTATTGTCAACTGGACATTTTCTAATGCTGCTGTTTGACATTAAAATCATTCACTGCAATGTGTGGTTTTTATTGGGATTAAGTTTGTTTGGACAGTAGTAAGAAACTACACAGCAAATAGAGAGGACACACTTAAGACCTGAGTCACCAGACCTGCCTAAACCTGTTTGCAAAAGAGAACTGTTCTGACATTTTAGGTTTTATTGACAGAAGACAGTTGAGACACACCAGACAGGAAAGCTGAGAAACAGGCAATGTCTGCAGTCAGGGTGAAATTAAACCAGAAGTACTACATGTACATTGTTTTACATGCCATATGGGTCACAGAATGTGGTGTAAGCTTTGAGGAATGTGCTTTTGACCAACCTGTGATGGCCGTGTTGCAGCCAGCGCACTTTTTAGCATACATGCTACTGAAACACTTGACGCAGTACGGACTCTCCCCCTGCGAGGTGAAGGGCTGGCCAGCCAGTGGTGTTTTGCAGCCAGTGCACAAAAAGCACTCTTTGTGCCACACTTCGTCCTTGTAGGTCACCCCTCCTTTGGTCAGAGGCTGTGAGACACAAAGTGGGCCAGTAAGACATCAAGATCGTCCTAGAGTTAAAGAGTGTTGGCACAAAGCTGATGATTTTTTCTGTGGGTTTTGTTTTTCTATAGATGAATGCTCCTTCTTAACAAATAGGCCTAGAGATTAACCCATAATTAAAAACATGCATGGTGAGTATATCAATATAATTCCAATAAAAATATAAAATTAAACCCCACAAAGTAGAAGAACTACAATTGCTGCCCTTACTCCACTTAATTTTAGTGTAAACAAGTTTGAGTACATTCTGAAAATTTTCACATTTAATGAACCATCCACATCCACAGCCTGAATGTCTCCAAAAAATATGGCGCAATCTCAACAATATGTCTCAGGTTTTCCACATTCAGACAGGGTAATGTTATTACAAAGAAATGCTACAGTACTAAAGTAAAGAAACCCATCAGCACGGCTCACTGAGGTTAACCACCTGACTTTGCTGTAGTATGTCAGGTCACTGGTAATGTTTTTGTCAGTAAATGGGCTGTAAAATGTAGGATATTTCAGACCTCTTTGTCTTGGAAGAAATGAATGTGGACCACCACTTAAGAATAGATAAATTAATTCTCAACCTGTAACACAAAGCTTCCTGGTGCAAAATACATTTTTGCAATTTTTGTACTCTGCAAAGTCATCCAGTGGCCTGTTCTGTTTGGCATCCCTGGTTTGGATTAGTTACATTGTCTGCATTTATGTATTTTTTGGTTTCCTCTTTTTTTATTTTTTAAAACTTAAGTCTTTTGACGACCTGCTCAGGGTGTACTCCACCTCTGGCCCTATGGAAGCTGAGAATACTCCCATTGACTCTGAAATGGATAAGTGGAAGAATATGGATGGATGGATGGATGGATGGATGGATGGATGCTAAATCTTTTTTTATATGTTTACAGGTGTATATGAATAAGATTTTGTAACTTGAGCTTTTAATTTTTTTTAAATTTTCTTTTCTTTATTTATTTTTTTTAACTAGATCTCTGTATGCCCAGATAATGGAGGCTTTATACTCTGGTTGCCTCAGGATCACCTTGCTGCTTTTTGCAGATGATGTGGTTCTTTTTGCTTTATCAGCTCAGCAACCACAGGGCGGTTTGCAGCCGAGTGTGAAGAGCCAAAGATTGGAATTTGCACCTCCAAGGCCATGGTTCTCAGTTGAAAAAGGGTAGAGTACTCACTCTGGGTCGAGGAGGAGTTGCTGTCCCAAAGTAGAGAAGTTTAAAAATACCAGAGTTTTGCTCTCGAGTGAGGGGGGAGTGGAGTGGGAAATTGACAGATTGGTGCAGCGTTTGCAGTGATGTGGACGTGGTTTACCAATCAGCTGTGATGAAGAGAGAGCTGAGCATGAAAGTGAAACTGGCAATTTACTGGTCAGGCTACTGTTTAACCTTGTCTATGACCACAAGCTGTGGATAATGACTGTAAGAATGAGACTGTTTATATAAGTGCCCTGGGTCCAGCCTTAGAGATAGGGTAAGGAGCTCAATCATTCTGCAGGAGAGCCACTGTTCCTCCACATCAAAAGGAACCAGCTTAGGTGGTTCTGGGATCTGACTAGGATGTGTTTTGGGACTGGGAGGAGGCACCATGACACACTCAGGACACACTGGAGAGATAACATCTCCCAGCTGGCTTGGAAACACATTGATGTCTCTAAGAGAGAGCTGAAGGAGGCCTCTGTGTCCCGGACCCAGATAAGTGGATGGACGGTATGTCCAAATACATGCTGTGGATCAACTTTGCCTATTACAGGGCCTCTAAAGTCCTGTAAAATACCTTGTTATCTTGAAACACAAGTTATGTTTTAGATAATAAATTGTTCAAAAGCTTGTGTGTGTAAGTATGCAAACAACATCATTTTTTGACCTCAGGGGCTCTCTGTAGATGACTTGTGAATTTAGTGCTGACACAACATGTTGATTTGTTTGCATTTTAATGGCTCATCGGAGTAAGTTGAGTCTTTTGGGGTTCTGAATTGTTGGTCAGGCAGAAAAAGACTGTGGACTCAGTTTGGATCTTTTTTATGGTTTTATAAAACAATAATTAACAGATGAATCTATACTATATTAACCCTGAATCATGGTTCACCTTTTTGCAGTGGCTGCATTGAGGAGCAAACCTGCCCTCATAGCAGGGCACACAGTAGTAGTTGTTTTTATCCGGGATGAAGGCCTCAGCACCGATTGGCTTCTCGCAGGCGTGACACATAAAACAGTCCTCATGCCACGTGGAGCCGTCATACTCCAACATCCTTGACCCTGTCAGGCAAAAACACAGGAAAACAGGGGCCGCAAGTGAGAACCTTTTGATCAGTTGTTGATTTTTTTTACTGGCTCCCCTTTGATCTCTGCTGTAAATACAGGCTGGAATGAAATCTGATAACATTCCCATGTACGCAGAGAAAAACAAAAGCAATGATTCAGTGTGGCAGCTCAACCTGTTTTGGCACTGTAAAACTATTGCAGCTTAAGTACACCAAAACAGTGTGACAGGCTTTAACAAAGCAGCTGCGTGACCTCCTAAATATCTTTTAATCATTTGATAAGTGCTCTTTAATCCAGAAACCTTCACTGTTGAGGTTTATAAAAGCTGGCAGCCAGTCATGCTTATGAAATTGGACATCAGATCCTTTAATCACTGGCCTTGTTTTACGATTTTTGGGACCTGAAACGCAGCCCAAGAGCATGACGGTGTTTTGAACTTGAACTTGGCCGCACTTTTAAGAAACAGGGTAAGAGGGCAGCAGCTTTTTAAAAGCATTCCAGGCTGATCAGGAACTAAAGAAAAGAATGGTGAATTATAACTAACACTAACCACAAGCCCGGGTAATTTTCAGTCATCTGACACCAGCCCGAACTCTATTGGGAGACATTTTCAGCACAGCAAGGAAACAATCACTCTGCCACATTTAAGTTGTCACACCCCCCAGATAACAAGAACTCATTCCTGCAAAGACAGGGTGTGAACTTTGTGGTATCAACCATGAAGTGCACTGACTGTTTGAATGATTGGTCAATGAACCGTTTGCAGAGAAGTTTTGTGAACATGTTGGTGTGCAAAAAAGCGTTAAAGCCAGTCTGCAGTGTCTCTACCTGGCATGACTGTCTTGTCGCAAGCCACACACTTGGAGGAAAACTCATTGCAGTAGCAGTCACTGCACACCAGAGCGTCATCCTGGCTGGTGAAGGGCTCGTCTGCCAGAGAGCGGTCACAGCGAAAACAGCGGAAGCAATGCTCGTGGTAATGTCTGTTCTCATAGAAAAGTTCCTGGAGGAAGACAATAGAGACGAATGAAGTTAGAGACTGCATTAAAGCATATCATCAGTCACAGAAATTTAAAGCAACAGGAAAGTTCAGTCTTGTTCCATTTCTGTGTCATTCAGGGTAAGAGACATGGAAAGTCTCCAAGGAGAATTATAAAAGTTTCAAGTCAGTGTAATCACACATATATGTCGACAAGATGAAACAAACAAGAACAATGAGCTGCTTAAGGAAGCAAGAAACACACAAGGAACAAAAATTGACATAATGAAGACTATGGACTAATTTAAAACTAGACTGTGTAATATTTGCTATAACATTTCTACCTAAAACATGCTAGTGAAAAATTCATATATGTTGCTGCTCAATCATCATGTGGTCTGACATGACCTGTAGCTATCTGTAGAAAGTTTGACTTCAAAACAATGAACCTGCATGGTTACACTTGCATACTACACACAATAAGAGGTGTGCGTACACATTCCCCAGATGGAAAAACATGATGCCAAATGGTTGTATTTATTGTGTAAGAAATACATCTGGAGCGTGAAATGAGTATCTGGTTTATTGGCACACAGGCATCCAGAAAGCCCAATAAAATGATCCTCTGCATGGTCTTAAATTTAGGGGCATGTGCAACATCTACAGCAGGATATGGATGTTGAAATTTATGTCACTTTGGCACAACAAAACATGCATTAGCTTTTAATCTGCAATATTTTATTTACTCTACACAACTATCACTTGTTGTTACAGTTGTTATTGCTCAGTCTCATTTTAATAATCTGCTTCTAATGAGAAGTAATGCAGTAGGTCTCGCAGAATGTGAGTGAAGGTCATCTGAAAATCTGTATCATGTAGCTACAGATTCTTATATACAGACATATGAAAAAGAAAGTTTCTGTGGACTCTATGCAGTCATGGGAAAAACTAAGTACACCCCATGATACGAAAGCTTGTAAAATCATCTTTAGCAGCAATAGCTGGAAGTAATGTTTCTCTGTATGACTTTATCAGATTCTTACATCATTGTTGAGGAATTTTGGCCCACTCTTCTTTGTGACATCGCTTCAGTTTATTGAGGTTTGTGGACATTTGTTTATGCATAGACCTCTTAAGGTCCTACCAGAGCATTTCAATCAGGTTGACATCTGGAATTTGTACTGTCTGTGATGCAGCTCTGTGGGTTTTTGCAATTTCTCTGAGCATTGCACAGAGTGTCACTGGGATTAATTTGCTGGGAAGTCCACTCCTGGGAAGATTGTGGCATTGTATTAGCGCATACCCGAATGCTCCAGATCAGCAAACTGCCAAAATGTCTGCTTTTTTTAGAGGTGGTCATACTGCTTGATGATTAATTAATAAAGTGCATTTGATCAGGCTGCTAATCAAATGCACTAATGGAAGCAATAAGGATACATTTTTCACAGAACTGCATAGAGGCCTGTGAAAACTGTCTTTTTCACATGACTATATATAAATAGAACTTTAAAGATGGACTGCTGTCTTTCCCCTTTGCCAGCAAAATCCATCTGACAAAGCAAGTGTTTTTTTTTCAGGACTTGAACTCACTGACACACCAAAGAGATTCAAAAAATGGGATTTAACCAAGAAGAAATTTTTTGACTTCCCAAAGCTGTCTTGTATTGTAACTATAAAAACATCTATCTATCTATCTATCTATAAATATTGATTAATCATTATCTATAGATCTATCTATAGATAGATAGATAGATAGATAGACAGAACACAAAGGAGAGCCCCATCTTTGCACTACTTTGACATATTAAGTCATAACTATGAACACGGGCACAGCAGTTTATTCTGAACCACTCTCCTGTGTGAAATGTGTGTTATTCCTAAAAACTTACTTTTAAAGGATGTATCAGTAATGTTGGCTTGAATGATTTATTTAGCTTTTTAAAAAAGACAAAATTGTACATTTGTGAAAAGTGTTCACAGATTTATGTGTGCAGTAGCAGCCAATGCCATTAAAGTTGGAAATTATTGTAGATTATACCTCTCTGGATACAGAATATAGCTACTCCAGTGTTTTATTCAAAAACAGTGAATTAAAACAATGTAGGCTGCATTTAGGCTTGATTTGTTATCGTTTTTCACAAGAAGACTTTTTTTTTGCTGCTCTTCACATGGAAGTCTGAGCTCACAGCCCTCTATTTTCTGCAGCACCCTGCTGACTCCAAATAGAAGAGAGTTAACAGAGGCGTTCCCTTTTTTCCATCATTATTTTCTTAAAAATCAGAATAACTCACTTTCTATTTTCTCTCTGTAACAGTTGCTTGTGTTCCAGTTCATCTGCAGTTCAAGCAAGCTCTGTGATAAATGGATCCATTGAACAGTGGGTGAAAAATTTATTTTTGAGGCGTGGGGTTTCACAGCGGGGAAAGGGGATGGAGAAGGATGAAGGATACATGTTGCTATGTCTTGTGCAGAGGAGGGACAGCCAAAGCAAGCAGGAGTGTAATTTACTGCACTCCCTCACAGGGAGTCCATAATTCACGGGACTCTGATGGCCCGGTGGCGTCTGTGGGTGTTTCCTTCAGGACAGTGTTTTTCATTTTCACTCAGCTAAGATTTTTAGGCAACTTAAAGGGGATTACTGACAATTTGGTGGTCTGCGAGTAGAGTTATGTTTTCCAGGAACAGCAGCTGGAAAATTTATTGTAAAGGACTCAGACATGTACAATTTTCAGTGGAAGAAAAATCATTTATCTAAGTAAACATGGCATTATTACATAGTAAAAATACATTTTTTATTCAATGGTGTTATTACACCTGTGATTGTAAGTTTGATACTCAGTTAAGAAAATGAATTGATGGACAGGACTGTTACATAAATGTACTCAAAATGTTAAAGCACTCTTTATAAAAGCTGAATGCCCAGGCAATTTTTCACATGCATCATATGGAAAGTATTGGGCCACTTACACATTACACCAACTGGAGTTTTTATGACATCCCATTCTAAATCCATAGGCATTAATATGAAGTTGGTCCCCCCTTTGCAGCTATTTTAGCTTCCACTCTCCTGGGAAGATTTTCTATGAGATTTTTTGAGTGTGTCCATGTGAATTTTTGCTCATTCATCCAGAAGAGCATTTGTGAAGTCAGACACTGAGCTTGATCACAATTTCTGGTCTAGTTCATCCCAAAGGTGTTTTATAAGGTTAGGGCTCTGTGTGGGCCAGTCAAGTTCTTCCACATTAAACTCATCCAACCGTGCCTTTATGGATTTTGCTTTGTGCACTGGAGCACAATAATGCTGGAACAGAAATGGAACTTCCCCCAAACTGTTCACACAAAGTTGTAAGCATCCAGTTATCCAAAATGTCTTGGTAAGCTGAAGCTTTAAGATTTCCTTTCACTAGAACTAAGGAGCCCAGGCCAGCCCCAGAAAAACAACCCCATAACTTTATTCATCTTCCACCAAACTGTATAGTTGGCACAGTGCAGTCAGGCAGGTAATGTTCTCCTGACAGTTGCCAAACAGACTCCTCCTGACTCTTTGCTCCACAGAGCACATTTCCATTGCTCCAGTGTCCAGTGGCCATTCCATCCGATACTTGGCATTTTATGTAAGGCCTGCATGCAGCTGGCTCGGCCATGGAAAACCAAGCCTTGAAGCTCCCAGTTCACAGCTTTTGTGCTGATGTTAATGCCAGACTAGGTTTGGAACTCGGCAGTTATTGAGTCAGCAAAGAGTTGGTGAGTTTTACACACTATGCACCTCAGCACTCAGCAACCCCTCTCTGTAATTTTATGTGGTCTGCCACTTTATGGCTAAAGTTGCTGTGGTTTCTGAAAATTTCCACTTTGCAAAAATACCACTTACACTTGATTGTGGAATATCAAGGAGGGAAGAAACTGGCATCCTATTACAGTACCACACTCTAATTCAGTGAGCTCTTTTGAATCACCCATTCTTTCAAAATGTTTGTAAAGGCAGGCTGCATGGCTAGGAGCTCGATTTTACACACCTGTGGCAGTAGGACTGAATGAAACACCTGATGTCAAAGAATAAGAGGTGTGACCCAGCTCTTTTGTGCATATAGTATGTATGCATAATTGTATTTATATGATGACTGAAGTTTAATATAAATTTTATTCCAGATAGAGCTGAAAATAGTAGTCCTGTCAGGCAATTTATGCTTGGAAAGATTGCTTTATTACAGCAGCAGAGCTATGGTTTGGCATCTAGGCTCCAAGCTCATCTCTTCTGACATAAGTGTTACATATAAAAATTGGGAGGTGATGACCCCGCCACCACCCCAGCATCTGTCTGTAGGCTCCAGGGTGATGTTTGCTTATCATTTCCCACAAATGTGTTACATAGTAAATTGGGAAGTGATGAGTTAACATCCTCCCAGAGCCTTGAGGTGGATGCTGGGGAGGTGAAGGGGTTGAAACAGAAGTCAGTGATGCAGATATGTTGGAAGAAGAGATGGGATTTTTTTTTTCAGCTTAGATTGGAGAATGTGGTTGGTACATGATGCAAGAAGAGTGCACATTATATCTGTATAAGAGAGTATCCTGAGTTGCCTTCCTGAAATGGCTCACAGGCTTCACTTCATTTGATTTGAACAGAAAAGTACCATGAAATGACTTTTAAGCAGCCATCATTGTATCGCTGCAGTGGTGGGAACAGACATTCTTTATGAAGGTGAGATCATTACTTACATCAGAGATGGCACAGAAACAGATTTTCTCACTCATTTTTTTCAGCATGGCAAATGGCTGGAGGTTGTTATTATCATATGCTTGCACGGGCATGACCGTACAGTAATCAAACACATATAAAAATGTTTTATGTAGCCATCAGTTGGCGTTAAGGTTGATAAGATAACTACAATTTAAATGTGTCTGTGTGGGAACAACGGCCACAGAAAAATAGTTCTGCAAAAAGTTCTGCTAGAAAAAATTGGCTGTTATTGGATGTAACTCCAGTTCAATGAGTCAGTGCATGGCCCCCTAAAGTAACTCCATATTGTTTGATTTCAGCAGACTTGTTTGTTATATTATGCAACATGCAACTAATACGTGGTTGATTCATGCTATATGTAAAATGATACCTACAGCACTGTGGACCCAGATGCATGGCTGTTATTTCTCAGCTATTTCGTTTTGCATGTGTTACTTCCTTCTGTTCCATTTTGTTTGGTTTTGCATTTTGAGCAGTGTTATTTCATGCTGTGTTAGTGTCTTCTTAGTGTAGTGGTGATGTGTGGAGGTGAGGGGAAAGAGAAGACAGAGAGGACAGCAAAGAGAGACACAGACTATGAAAGAGAGAAAACAACATTTAATTACATGCAGCAGTGGCAAATAAATGCATGGGGAGTGAAAAGAGTCGGGTGAAGAAGAAATGCCCAGCATATCATAAGAGGCCCCCCAGCAGCCTAAGCCTATTGTAGCATAACTAAGCCCTAACTATGAGTTTTATCAAAAAGGAAAGTTTTAAGCCTAATCTTAAATATAGAGAGGGTGTCTGTCTTCTGAATACAAACTGGGAACTGGTCAGCCCGATAGCTGAAGGCTCTGCCTCCTATTCTACTTTTAAAAATTTTAGGAACCACAAGTAGGCATGCACTCTGAGAGCGAAGTGTTCTATTTGGAAAATATGATGGATGGTTTATTTGAAGAGTTCCAGTCAGGATTTAGAACTCATCATAGCACAGAAACCACACTAGTGAAGGTTACTAATGATCTTCTTACAGCTTCTGACAGTGGACTCGTCTCTGTGCTTGTTCTCCTAGACCTCAGTGCAGCTTTCGATACAGTCGACCACAACATCTTACTACAGAGGCTAGAATACTCCGTTGGTATTAAAGGGAATGCGCTACTCTGGTTTGAATCTTATTTATCTGACAGATTCCAATTTGTGTATGTAAATGAGGAGTCTTCCTCACACACAAAAGTTAGTCATGGAGTCCCACAGGGTTCTGTGCTGGGACCAATACTCTTTACGTTATACATGCTTCCCTTAGGCAGTGTTATT
>VUQH01060693.1:0-10257 GCA_015106775.1 Etroplus canarensis | reverse complement strand
AGGAGGGATAGTGGATATATTGGACAACAGATGTTGAGGATGGAGCTGCCAGGCAGGAGGAGAAGAGGAAGACCACAGAGAAGGTCCATGGATGTAGTGAAGGAGGACATGCAGAGGGTTGGTGTGAGGAAAGAGGATTCAAGGGACAGGGTGAGATGGAGGCAGAAGATCCATAGTGGCAACCCTAATGGGAACATCCGAAAGAAGACCCATCCACAGGGCAACTGGAGCCTTTAATACATGACTCTCGAACCTGCAGCTCTTTTGCCCATCTCCTGGTGTTTTTTTTTCTTTGCTTTCACTGCTAAGCCTGTGGGCTTACCAGTCTGCCTGATTTGCATACTAAAAATTCTTAAAAGATAATAGATATCACAGTAGGCCGTTGTCAATTTAATTACTCCTCCACGAAGTAGGCCTATACATCAGGCTCAATATGGGCCTGTGTGGTGACTATGTATGTACATGTATGCACAGTCAGTCTGCATGTTAGGAGAAAGACTGTTACTTGAATCCACAGAATAAATTTTTATTTTTGGTCATTTGTTCAGTAAAAATATATTTAAGCTTAAATTAATTGGGGATATTCCTTTGGTGAAAGGCCAAAACCTCTTTGGGGACACAAAACATTTTTATTAACAGGAAAAACCCCTGTACATGCCATGCCCAATTGTTCCATTTTGGTAATCAAAAGTAATTTAAAGAGTAAGCAGTTTTTATTAGGGCAGCATGGTGATGTGGTGGTTAGCACTGTCGCCTTACAGCAAGAGGGTCCAGGTTCAAATCCAGCAGCCTGCCAGCTTAGGCCCCTCTGTATGGAGTTTAGTGTTCTCCCCGTGCTTGCATGGGTTCTCTTCAGGTGCTCTGGCTTCCTCCAACAGTCCAAAGACATGTAAAGGTGTTAGGTTAATTGACGATTCTGAATTGACCACAGGTGTGAGTGTGAGCGTGAATGTCTCTCTGTGTTGGCTCTGTGACAAACCCTCTCACTGTGGAGGGTTGTGTCAGGAAGGGCATCCGGCGTAAAACCTCTGCCAAATTTCCAATGCGCATTAATCCACTGTGGCAACCCCTTAGGGAAAATACGAGAGCAACCAAAGGTACATCTGTTAGTAATGTTGACGCACAAATTTACAGCTGTCACCTTCACTTTCAGGCTCAAATGTGTGTTGTGGCTACAAAGTTTTCAGATGTCAAAATTGCTCAAAAATGGCTCTTTTGCTAGTAAAGGTTGCCAACCCCCACCTTAATATATGATATTTTTTAATACAACAAAGAAGCAACAAGCATTAAAAGTGAATATGGAAACACAACTTTTTATTCACTTAAAATATTGGTATGAACTAACAGGACAGCAGTACTCCCCTACACATACATTCTATCCTTATGCTTCTTTTTTTGCATTAATTCCTTTATATATAAAAAAGTATCCAAACTAACAAAGACGACCTCATCAGTTCACATGAAACAGACCCTTTCCCCCGTCTATTCCCATTCTCATCTCTCCCATCCCGTGTCCCCTTAAAACATCCCAAAAATTCTTCCCCGTGGCTCCTCACATGCAGCCACTTCACTCACACACACACTCACGCGCGCACTCACACATTGTGACCTTTAACCTCCCACCACACACTGTGATGTCCAGTGAAGGTCACAAACAGCACAACTCTGCCACACATTAGCACAACCCAGTGCCCAGTGACTGTTTACATGAGCTCTGAAATGCAGCGTCAAGGTAGAAGTGCTTCTCTGAACTGATAACGATACCGTCTTAAAAGCCTATGAGATCCACCACGTAAAGAGCTGGACACAGACATGGCTGATGTGTATTTGAAATGGGAATGGATTACAGTTTTGCTTATATACCAGTGACTTCTTTTAAGGCCCCTTTAAAATGATTAGAGGTTGTACATTGTTTCTGCCGTGGTTAAAGTGATATGACCAGCAATACAGAATCAGCACTTGGACCTTGACGTGCGATGAATACAAGTAGTGCGGTGATGTGACGAAAAGGGTGTGATAGCAGAATAACCACATATGATGTGCCATAATTGGGGATCAAATACCAAAGCAGGTGATAGCTCCTAATTAAATATGGGTAAATAACTAATATTTTGCAATTAGAATTACCCTTGTCAGCCAGCTTACGTATACATGTTAAAGGGGATCCATTATATGGGGCGTGTAGATGCTGCAGGTGGGGCGAAGACAACCAGGTGAAAAATATTAAGTGAAACTAAGGCAAACAGATATGTTTTTAGGGAAAAGAAACAAGCAAGACTTTGCTGATGCTATTCTGCTGATGGTGTGCACCTTTATTTAAGTGAAGTTCACCACTGATCTTTTTCAATTGTTTAGTGGCTGATAAGATTGTGTGGTGAGGGGCGTAGACTTATTTTGGCTTCATTAAGTGGGGCATGCTAAAAAAAGTATGAGAACCACTGCTATATACTGTTAAAATGGTGGATGGTCCCATTACACATTGCCAAAGCTGCAATTAATGAGGACAGCATATGTGAAAATGAGCTAAAAGTCTGAAGAGGATAAAGCTCCAGCAACACGTAGCATAAAGAAGAACCTTATTATCTGACCAATGTGTTCGGGGTTTATTCTCTTCAGACTTTTCCATGCACCTTGGAAGTAGGTGAAGTGCCAGAAACCTCCAGTGTGTTTCTAAAATTAGCCAAAAGCTGGAGCTTCAGACTGCTCTAAACACTTTGTTTCTGACTGGTTTTTTTTCTTGGCTCTGTATGAAGTCAGTCAGAGCTGATATCCCTAATATTGTGGCTCGGACACACAGCTCTGACTCTGAGCAGAGAACCTCCACCTGCCCGTTACGGAAATCTATTGTTTATGAGGAGCAGCCAATCAGAAGAAAGTTGGTGTAAAGGAATATTACTAATACACCATGTTTAAGATAGTGAATGAAGACCAAGGTCCAGTAGAAGATAAATAAGGATCATTTTGAACTGTGAATCATAAAATTATGGAGCTGGAAGTCAGCACAGTAGGTCCCCTTTAAAAGTTTTCTCAAGTTTGAGAAGCCTGGGCCAGCAAGATTCTACCCTTTGCTCATGATAAAAACCTTTAAACCTTTTTTGTGTCTATGAAGAGTTTGTAGACTATTTTTTAAATTAAAGCCATGAATTATTACTTAAAACTAACAAAGTTTCTCCACAACATAAATATTATTATGGGCAAATATGACCTTTAAACTCTATAGTAAAATGTACTTTCATGTCTGTCATTTGTGGAGGATAGTGTCAGTGCTTTATGCAATTTGGAATGAAACTCTTCATTTACACAGTATAAACAAAGCATTTATGAACTAACACAACATTTGAAATCGGTGTGGCAGAGTACAAATCATCCATCTCCACATATGCAGCCACTGATTTATCAACCTTTATGGCAGGGACACAAACAAAAGACAGCTGACACATCGTATGTCAAAGAGCTCAACACACTCACGATGTAGACAATAAAATCTCTTTAGAAAATAAACACATTCAAAAGCCACGATCTACAACTTCAGTGCCGAAAGACAGAGTTTGGCATTGACAAATCCATGACAAAACTGACGACAAAAAAACATAAACAGATGAGATATATGTTTAGTAATATGTGACAAGAAAGACCTATGAAATGAACCAGGTGTATATAGATGCTACCATCCACTTCTGTCCAGTCAGTCCCACAACACAAGTGGAAACTTGCAGATTTTGGCATTCGCTCACTGTGCTGCGGGAAAAACAGAAAATCTTCCATCTTTCTAAATTCTATTAACTGTGTGTACAAAGAGTGACATAATATTGTTTGTCCCCTGTCAAACTGTTAATGTTTCAGTTTTTTTCTCACAAGCCTGTCGGGTCCAGTCCAGTCCCTGAAGTCCAGTTCTCTGAACCCAGCGACGAGCGGGACCAGGAAATCCAAAAATAACAAACGCTAAAAAATAAAGGCCCCAAAGAAGAAAAACCAAGGATTCAATATGCCAGAGTAGCAAAGGCACACAATCAGAAAGATGATTATAAGACTTGTCTCTTTCTCCGGTTTGCTTTCCATCCAAATTCAGTATGATCCAGTTTGATCTGACTCCTTCCTGTTTGATGCAGGCATGAGAAAGTGCTAGAACATGCGAGACAGATTTGTGTGTGTGTATGTGTGCGTACATGTGTGGAGTCACCATAGAAACATATTGACATTTTAAAAGTTTATATGTTAACAGTTATAAAATACACATGGTTACTCCCTAAGACTGCATTGATAACCGGTCTCTGGTAAGTGCATCTCAAAGCTAGTCACCCGAAGCCCCACTCTCTGTACCTTAGGCATAAACTGACGATAGGTTGGTTATAGGATAATATAGCGACATGAGTAATGGTATGCTTACAACAACAGTAAATTCTTTTCAGCTGCTATAAATACATTTCTTTGAGAGGTTTTCACAACGATCAAACTGTATGCCACTGTTTGCACGCTGAAAGTGAATGACACACTCAGTTGTGTTAGAAAAAAACACACACACATTCCTTCAATTACCCGCATAGTCACAATGTAAGTTCGTACACTAACAGGCACATGTACTTTGCAGGGCTGAAGCCAAGCACGCATACACCTACATGCACGCACACACCCACACCGAAGACATAAAGGCACAAGGTATTGCTAATGTTGAGGACGCTTTGAAACATGATCTATAGAGACATAAAGGACCCCCTTTCACCCATGCATCCTTTTTCGCCTCCTCGCCTCACTGTAAAAACAGCTTCATAAAAAAAGATGCCTCCTCTTTCTAAATAACATGCAAAAAAGACAAAAACACCCACACACATAGTAAACAAAACCTACAGATCTACAGTACCTCCAAAAGGTACGCCATTTGGTATTTTAGCGCAGACAGACAGGTCAGCCAACACATAAGACTTTCAAAACAGAGAGCCCATCATCACATACAAATCTTAGAAAAAGCAGGAGCAGGTTGTATAAAAAAGGACTGGGAACAATGAAGAAGTGGGGTGTGGGGGGTCCGTCGTCCATTACCACATTTGGATCCATGGGCATCTTTGATCTACCCAGCAGAGACCCTTGAAAAGTCCTCAAAAATAGTAAGATATAACCGGTCTCCTCGTGATTTTTTTTCAAGTACTAAAAGTCTCTTCAACTACCATTTTGCCCAATCTGACACCAAGCCGTGTTGAAAATCAGAAGAAGATCAAGAGTGGTTCACAATAAGGGAGTAAGTCACAACAACAGAAGATTCTGTGATTCCACTCCTGCGGGATCCAACATGGATCAATAATGTAGGAGGAGCTGGAACACATGAACATGCCATCAGTCGTCGTACAGATGTGCTTACTGGGCAGAGAGGAAGGTGGGGTCAGTGACAAGGAGTGGACTGGTAACTCTTTGCTCTCCACAGCTTCAAATAGCAGCAGCTGGGCCAGTGACTCCATGGATGTACACACACATACGCACACACAAATGCATACACCGCTAAGCATGACTTCCTCCACTCTGCCCACTAATCCTCCAGCGTGTAAGCAAGCATATCTCAGCCTGTGTGTCTGTTCTGTTACCAGCCTATCAGGTTGGCTTTGGCTTTTTCTGTCAGTTTGCGGACACGCCCCTTTGAGGAGGTGCCAAAGGTTATTGATGAGTCCTCAAACAGCAGCTGCCTCTGCTCCTCCTCAGAGTCCTCCTCCATGTACCAAGCGGACCGTCGACCTTGGTTACGTGTGCGCATGGACCCTCCTGCCTCCTCCCCTGCCCCCTGCCCTGCCCCCTCCTCTTCCTTTGGCGATTCCTTCCGACTGGATCGTTGAGTCTGGAGTGGAGGCGTGCCCTCTTCATTGGCTCTCCTGCTGCTCCTCCTCAGCGGTGAGGGCTCAGGTGACTCTGCAGGAGCAGCAGGTTCCTCAGTTCTTACTACTCGGGGCCGACCACGCCGCCTTGGCGTCGGCGCCGTTCCAGAGTCCGACAGTACTTCCTGTGCAGAAGAAATACCGCCTTCATCGCCTGTGGACTGGTCGAGCTCGTCATCAGGGGTGGAGCTCCTGCGGGTGCCACTCCGTCTCATCTCTTCCAGCTCCTGCTTGCTCTTCCTGCCTCTCTTCTTGCCAGGTGGGCGACCTCGCGGTCTTGAAGGGCTGGCTGGTGTTGAGACTTCTGGAGGACTGACTGGTGGCTCCATTTTGGACTTCCGGCCCCTTCTCCCCACACCCAGGGTTACATGACTACTGTGGCCATTCAGGTAGACCGTGCTATGAGATGAAGGACTGCCAGGAGAGCCTGAGAGGGAACAGCAAAAGAACAAATCGCTAAATGTTTATGCCACGATTATAAGCTTTATATAGTCACTTCTTTGTGACAGTTATCGGTTACCAGGTGCGTGTCGCACAGGCGTCCTGAGTTTCCGTCGAGTGCTTCCACTGCTGGTCTCTGGGAGTTGGGATGGTGCCACCTTTTCAGGGGCTGGTGATGATGAAGTTGCCACAGAACTGTGAGCCCGCAACGAGCGAGTCGACTCTGAAAATGACAAAGATAGAATAAAGAAATAAATGGCATTAGTCTAGGTAAATAAGCATGAAGATATAGCTTTCTATCTTGTCCAGAGTTAGATAAGAAAATCAATATCCCATTTGTACCTTAAATATAAAGCCAGCGGCTAGATCACATAGCTTGGCATAAAGGCTGAGCAAAGAGAACTACTGTAGCTAGCCTAGCTTTATGTAAAGTAACAATCTGCCTAGCAGTGACTCTAAAGCTCACAATTTGTGTCATATAATTATACAAATAATACAAAAACCAAACAACATGTTGTGCTGGACTACTGTATATCTTTGCTGGGTGCAGTGACTTCCTGGGGTATAATTGTATTTGCTTGTTAATGACGTTACCTGCTGTGCTTGGCGTGTTATTCGTGATGTTATGTGAGGAGGATGACGAGGGTAGTGAGTGTGTAGAATTGCGTGCAGCACTACGCGTACGCCCTGGAACCGGCGTTTCTGCCTTGCCATTGACCAGCTGAGGCGGCTGTTTCAGGGGGGTGCTCTGTCTCAGAGACGAGGGCCGTGAGGGGACGGGCGATGGCTCTTTCTTTGTGGTGACCCTGGATGATACACGTCTCTTCCTCTCTGGGCTGTAAATAGAATCATCAGGTTAAAGAAACAATAGAAATAATGATATAGAAACATGTTGATCACATTTTCTATAATTATAAATGAAACATCAAGAACAAAAAAAAATCGCATCCCCCTTATCTTTCAGAGTAAATCTAATGCATTTTAGATGTAAAGTGTTAGTGAGTTCTGTAATCCATAATTTCAATTCCAGAATTTAAGAATTAGTTTCTCAGCAGCTCTCAAGACCACAGGAGACAAATTGTCATTAAGAGAGTCATTTTTCCAAATTCTCAGAGGCCCCCAATATAAATGGTTTTAGATCTGGCTTGAGCTTAAACTTAAGCATCTCAGAGAAGAGACAAAAGATTTCCTTCCAGAAATTTTCTAACTTTGGTCAGGTTGCAATGCTATTAGTTAAGAGTGGCTTCCTGAAATTGATATGGGTGAAATAGCTGGGAATATGTTATTCAATCTGCATCTGGTATAATACAACCTGTGTAGTATTTTAAAATATATCAGACAGTGTTTGAAATTCATAAAGCAAGTGTGGATATATTGTAAACTCTTGTTCTACAATTCAGTCAAAATTTGCTGGCTCAGCTCCTCCTCCCATGCACGTTTGTATATCTCTGAGGAGGGATCATTAGTGTTTAACAACATTTGTAGATGTACGATGTTAACTTTTTAGTGTCAGCTCTCGTCTTCAGGCAGTCATCTAGTATACCCAGACTTGCGTCGGTGAAATTTTTATATGAGCTTTTATGGAACTCTTATTTGTGGGTACCTGAAAAAAATTAAGGTTGTATTGAAAGGAAGTGACACCTAAATATGGGGAATTTCTTCTACCTGGATGCAGTGCTGCTTGCCGGTGAGTCGCTTCTCCTCCTCCTCCTCTTCATTACATGCCGCGTCTGTCTGTCTGTAGTGTGACGTGTCTGTCTGTCGGTGCCTTGTCTGGTCAGTTTATCCGTCAGGCCGTGGATGGCTTTGTAGTCAGCTAGGATGGAGCTGATATGCTCCTCAAACAATGCAGAAAGCCTCAGGCTCATACTGTATATCTGAAGAAGTAAAGAAAAAATACACAGTGGCTAATTTGTGGATTTCACCTTATGGACCCATAAAATGAACATTATAGGCAATATGAGCTCTGTAACTGTGTGTTTGTGGCCCTCACCCGAGACTTCTTACTAGGTGTGTAGGCTTTGGAATTGGTAAAAATGAGCCTGACATCTTTACAGAGCTCAATGGGAGACTGGTACTTTCCTTCCGTCAGTGTGTTGAGAACAGTGCCGAAGTCCATTGGTGAGTCAACTATTTGCAGGTAATCCTTGAAGAAGAAGAGGGAGAGTTGGGATATTTCACTCTCCAATTAAGTTTTTTAAAAGAGGACAAAAGCATAAGAAGTAGAGAAGAGAGAGGAAGAACTGGTAAAGAAGTGAGAGAATAAGGCGATCTGCAGTTTTTTACTGAGAGAGCTGGAAAAACTAAACCAGCAGCAAAAGAATTCCACCCTCCTTCTCATAAAGAGAACTGAAGGCCACTGAAGCTGTGAGGCTGTTCACATCATCTCCTTCACAACCAGAATGAAGAGGCCTTTGCCTCACATACCTCTCCCTGTAACTGAATTGAAGCCACTTACACTGCAGATTGACTGTACAGAATGACTCAAGGACCAAAACGGGTAACTGAAAATGCAAATTAATGCCATTCCAAAGGAAATTTACAATGAGCTAAACTCCAGAGGGTTTGAATAAGAGTTCACAGGTATGCACAATACTTAATACGATAAGAGAGAGGTTTATTGCATAGGTACCGGGTACTCTCGTAGGTCTACAGGTTCTCTAAATGGTTCTGAGTCTTCACACTGAAAGATGAGATCTAGCAGCTCTTTACAGCGTCCCTTCCATGCATGAGGGTCGTATGAATGAGGTCGAGTTCGCAGCTGACGCTGCATGGGTCGACGGCCCTAAGAATTCACCAAAAAAAAAAGAAAGGTAAACAACCACTTCTTCGTCAGATACTCAACTGTGTAACATCTGTATTAACTCAACATGTTACCTTATGGTTTCGTGTGGATGTTCCAGGAGCATTAGTATCTTCATCCTCTTCCTCATCATCCTACACAGGAAAGAGAAAAAAACCAGAATGTCAATGACGTAGCAGCTCATCCAGCTCATGATCCATGTACCACATCTTTGGTACCATGTGCTAATTTGTACAGATATCATTTAAACTTTTGAACATGACTGAGCAATCCATGCACTGAGGATCATGTCCCTGGTTTTCATGTTTTAATGACCTGAGGATGTGTACTCTCATGATGCATACTATTTCCATATAAGTGGTATATAGTATATGTGGATATTTCAAGCTATCACGGCGTGATTAGCAGTAAGTCTACCATCTTAAAGAAGAGAACCATCTAAAATCTGCAAGCACGATAGAAATAGTGAATACAGGAATTGTGGCAGAAGCGTTGCGAATTGATCTTCAAGTTTTCCACTCATAAAAGCAGGTGTTTATGCTGATCACGTTGGAGGACCAGGTTATTGTCCTATTAGGACCCGATGCTACGTCTAATCTTGATCAACTTAAAGCACAAATCCGGATGTTATTACAGTTCATACTGTAACTTTATCATTACAAAGATAAATGTTTCCTGTTTTTAAAACCTTGTGCGTAACACTTATCCCATCCATTTTATCTTCTTCTTTCAGCTGTTCCCGTTAGGGGTCGCCACAGTGGATCATTTGCCTCCATCTCACCCTATCCCTTGCATCCTCTTCTCTCACACCAACCCTCTGCATGTCCTCCTTCACTACATCCATCAACCTTCTCTGTGGTCTTCCTCTTCTCCTCCTGCCTGGCAGCTCCATCCTCAACATCCGTTGTCCAATATATCCACTATCCCTCCTCTGCACATGTCCAAACCATCTCAGCCTTGCCTCTCTGACTTTTTCTCCAAACTTCTCAACATGAGCTGTCCCTCTGATGTACTCATTTCTAATCTTGTCCATCCTGGTCACTCCCAGGGAAAATCTCAACATCTTCAATTCTGCCACCTCCAGCTCCATCTCCTTTCATTTTTTCAGTGCCACTGGCTCCAATCCATACATGGTAGCAGGTCTCACTACAGTCT
>VUQH01060692.1:0-15083 GCA_015106775.1 Etroplus canarensis | reverse complement strand
AGACCTGCTATGATGTATGGTTTGGAGACGGTGGCACTGACAAAAAGACAGGAGGCAGAGCTGGAGGTGGCAGAGCTGAAAATGTTGAGATTTTCGCTGGAAGTGAGCAGGATGGACAGGATCAGAAATGAGTACATCAGAGGGACAGCTCATGTTGAGAAGCTTGGAGACAAAGTCAGAGAGGCAAGGCTGAGATGGTTCGGACATGTTCAGAGGAGGGATAGTGAATATATTGGACAAAGGATGTTGAAGATGGAGCTTCCAGGCAGGAGGAGAAGAGGAAGACCACAGAGAAGATTCATGGATGTAGTGAAGAGGACATATAGAGGGTTGGTGTGAGGGAAGAGGATGCAAGGGATAGGATGAGATGGAGGCAGATGATCCGCTGTGGCGACCCCTAACGGGAGCAGCCGAAAGAAGAAGAAAAAGGAGAAGAAGAAGAAGTGCTTTCTAATGACTCCATTGACTCTTATTGCCAATTTTCCCCCTAATTTATTGGTTGTAGCTTTTCTTTTTTGCCAAACTGCAGTAAGGTTTCCAGGTCACATACCTGTGTATGAATGATCTGGTCTGACACAAAGTGGGCAGAGTTACTGTTTTAATTAGTTGTATATATGGAAGGATGTGTGAAGAGCCTCGTGCTAATGCATGTTACACAAATTACCTGCAGTCATAAGAAGAAGCCAAATGAAGATATTTTAGTGTGTATGTTTAAGTGTGCCTGCCAGGTTTACTGACAGATTTTAATGTCTGCTGGGGGATGATGCTAAAAACCAGGCACTGATACTTTTAGTTTTTTTTTCATTTGAGCCTATTCAATGATTTGTTGAGTTGTCAAATATTCCTGTTTGCATGTCACTGTTGTCCCTTGTGGACCACAAAAGGGGATTCCGAAGAGGCTGAGAAAATATTCAGAATGTCTGGCAGACAAAATTGTGTTCTTTTTTCCTGTCAGAAAACAGTTAAGCATGCAGTTTGCAGGAGGCTAACATGACTATTATACTCAAACCAGTTTGCCAACAAATAAAATGCAGCAGTTAAGACCTTGTTTAAGTGTTTGTGCTGGAAATTCAGTTTACTTGCCAATACAAACAATAAAAAGGACATGAAATGGGTTTCGAACAGTCAAATTACAATGCATAATTTAATCTTGATTTATTAAAAGTCACATGCATTTGCTTCTATTGAATAAGTTTATGTATGTGTGTATTTTCTCTACTTCTGCCTTTTTTTTGCCTTTACTGGAGATGATGTTTTCAGACTGTGCGTCCGTCCATCCATTACAAATCTTGTTACCACTGCAAGAACTGACTTGTTTGCTGGATCTTTTCCAAACTTTGTGTGGTTAATACCTATGATGGGTAGAAGATCTTATAAAATTTACAAGATTATGGGATCAAATGTTAAGGTCACACAGAATCATGAATAAAATTCTTGTTACCATTGTAGGAGCTTACTGGGCTGCTGGGTCCTAGTCAGATTTTGTGTACTTAATTATTATGATGGATAAGAAGAATAGGAAGAATTGATAACATTTTTGATGTTATGGGGTCAGAGGCCAAGGTCATGTGGGGTCAGCAACGAAAATATCTTTGCCACTGTAGGAGCTGACTGAACTGCTGGATCATTGCCAATACTTGTATGGGTAATCAACATGATGGGTAGAAGAACTGGTGACATTTTCTGTGTATCTATCTGACAAAATTCACCACTACAGTAGCTGACTTGTTTGCTAAATCTTTCCTAAAATTTGTGTGGATAGTACCTATGATGGGTAGAAGATGGTATGATAGTACAGTGATGTGGTGGTTAGCACTGTCACCTCACAGCGAGAGGATACAGGCTTGAATCCAGCAGCTTGGACCCCCTGTGTGGAACCTGCATGCTGTCCCCGTGCTTGCGTGGGTTCTCTCCGGGTTCTCCGGCTTCCTTCTACAGTCCAAAGACATGCAAAGGGGCTTAGTTAATTGATGATTCTAAATTAGGTGTGAATGTGAGCATGAAAGTTTTTCTGTCTTTCTGTGCTGGCTCTGTGACATACCGGCGACCTGTCCAGTGTGTACCCTGCCTTTTGCCCCATCAGAGCTGGGATAGGCTCCAGCACCTCCTGTGATCCTAAATTGGATAAGCAGAAGAAGATGAATGAATGAAGGAAAAAAGATGAATGGGCAGAAGCTCTGATAACATTTGTGAGATTGTGGGATCAAAGGACAAGGCCACACAGGGTCAGATTTAAGGCAGGGGCATACTGGCTGAGTTCTAGGCACTAAATTAAGAAATATTTTTGGAAAGGGAAAATCTGTCTCATCCTCATTACTTGAAAGAGCTGTTTGAGGCTTAAATAAGATTTTATGGTTGCTTTTTAGCGCAAAATTAGAGTGATAACATTCTTATGTTTATATACTACACTGAAGGTGTAGTTTTTTGGGCAGAGTGAAAAAACATGACAGACCTGCAAATTAGTAAAATCTTAAGGAGCTGATATAGAGGTTCTGTAAATTCAAAACACGGGCTTAGCATCTAGACATGATAATTGAATCAATCTTCTCATCTCACTCTCAGCATCTTTCAGATTTTCATCTATTACCCACTACCGTATGGTTTCAGTAAAGGTCCTAAGTCCCACCCCCTCTATTTTAGTGGATGGGACAAATGTAAACCTGCTCCCTTATATTCTCCCCAAGGGGGTGCTACAGCTGATTAATCCACATTGGTAATTTGGCAGAGGTTTGACGGTAGATGCCCTTCCTGATACAGTCCTCCATGGTGAGAGGGGCTTGTGTCCAAAGTAAAACTAAAACTAAAAAAAGTTCTTCTCAAATAAATATTTCACAAAGATGGTTTGTGCCATTTTAAGTAGTTCTTATCATGCTGATTTGGGTTCAAAGGGTTACCTTTGTCATTAATTTGTCTTGAATTACTAATTTGATGCTGTAAAATCAGGGCGTAACCTCATGATTGGCAGTTTTGACTGAGTTAGATATTGTGACTCCACTCCAAATCACTACACTGCACAGACTCTGGCTCCAAAATTTTCAAGATGGCACCTCCTGTAAACAGGAAATTTTGCCTTCCCTTTTGTACAGTGGGAGGAAATGGAGCCACATCATCTATGTTCTCCATAGTCACTGATTCATCACCTCATGTCACACTTGTCTAAGTTACCTGTTGGACCAGGAGTGGCTTCTAAACTAGTTGTAATGACACAAATCCTGCCTAAAGGTACATGGCTTAGACTCAGATTTTATAAGAGCTTAGATTAATTTAAAAACTGTCTCCTAATGTCAAACACTGAACATACATCATTCCACACGGCAATAGGATGTGTGTGTGTGCATGTGTCCCAGAGAGATTGGGTACTACTCAAGCAGATTATCCCTGGTCTTTTCATGGATCCCGGTCTCATTTCAATGACAATGGGAGATCAGTGTCAATTAGTGCTGCGTCTTTGCATTGTGATCCAGAGAGGTGATAATAAAACTGGCTTTTAGCCCCAGAAGATGGGGTGACATTTAATTACTTCACATAATGCATCATGTATGTGCTATATGTGTCTATTATATTGTTTTATCCATCTATATTTCTTCATATATATTATTTTCTCCCAACCAAAATGTTCCCTAAAGATTTTTGGTGGGTTTCCTTGTCTGTCCCCTTTATAAAACCACTCTCCCTCTGGCTGTTCAGTTATTATGATGAGCTCTGGATTTGAGTCTGTGTACATGTGTGTATGATTGCACACGTGTGTATCTGTGTGTGTGTGTGTGTGTGTGTTAGAGTTCAGTAGGGAGTGAGGCCCCTCCTAATCCGGTAATCAAACCAGCTGCCACTAGACCCAACCCCCAGCCTCCATACCACCCTTTCTCCATTCTCTCTCTCATTCTCACTGGATACCCACCTCCATTTATTCAGCCTTTTCCTACAGCTTTGCTTCTCATTTTCCAACAGTTTTAGTTTGTTTTTTTTCTTCCATTCAGTGTTTGTTTTTTCACATTCAGAAATAGCAAATGGCCATAGATATTATAGATAGATAGATAGATAGATAGATAGATAGATAGATAGATAGATAGATAGATAGATAGATAGATAGATAGATAGATAGATAGATAGAATCATTTTATTTTTGTTCTTTTTAGTTGAATAGCTATCATTTAAATAACTCAATCACATTCTGTTTTATAGTAATTATATTATATGTATTTATACCATCATCAAATTAGCTATAAGTTCTCTCTTTATTAATCCCTGGTTACAGGCTCTCATTCTCTTTGTTATTCTCTTTTCTTTATTGGTGTCTCCTTTGCCTTTTCCAGTTTTTAATAAACCTTTTTTTCCACTCCTTCACCCTCCACTGCCTCTCTGTCCTCCTGCTCACATCCATGTCACATCATCCCTCTGTCTGCCCCCTCCACTCTCCATCCATAATGCTCCTTTCTTTCTTTCTTTCTTTCTTTCTTTCTTTCTTTCTTTCTTTCTTGTCATTTTTTTCATCAAAATCGCTCATGTATTGCTTTCTTAAGCTTTCATTCCTTTCCGTTATCGTTCACCCTAGTCATGTAAATTTATATTCCTTTAGAGCTTATTTACCAGCTTGTTGAACCAAATTGCTTTACAGCATACAATACACACCAGCATTGTGTCCAGTGCAGATTAAACACAAATGCCCTCGTGTCTGTGGATGAAATGGATGTTGTTGTGTTTGTGAGGGTTGTGACCTGCTGTGATTCAAATGAACTCATTTTGTGAACTCCCAGCAAAAGATGTGCACTGCTGAATGTGTAACCAAAGCTGCATGTAGGAAGAGAATGGAAATTGTGTTTTCTAGAGAACATGTAGTTATGCACCACCTTCTATGTGACTCACAATCAAATGTAGACTTAAGAGGATCAGTTTCTCTTACTGTAACACATGATAAAAAATTGCATCATCCTTACTAGAGACTGTGAAGTGGACCTCAGAGGATTCAACACTTTTATATTGCTAATCTCCCATCAACCACATCTTATGCTTGGCATGTAGGTCCACAGATGATGACTAAATATCCACATACAGCAATACTGAGTGTCTACAGCTGAGCTGTTTGATCTGCAGGGCTGTTGTGGAAGTAAGAATTTCAAGACAAAAAAGCAGCACTAAAAATATTTTGTGTTATCCTGTCTCCATTTGGATTAAATTTATGTCAATGAAACCCAGTGCAAAAGAGTTTATATTGAGTTTGCTATATGTTCATATTCATAATAAGCATCTGCAAAGTAGCCACTCATATAAAATTTTTCATATTTGTCCCTAAAAGCCAAATTACTAATGTTTTATATTTTTGGCTGTTAAACTTGTTAGTTAAATGTTCAAGGCAATGTCAATCATTAGACATAAACTTTTGATACACCAAGCTAAATTGACGATTTTAGTACCCTGCAATTTAGTATGAGACTCCGCTGTTTGTATTTTGTTCTGGCAGGTCACAAAGTCAAGCTCAGCCCACAGTCCCAGTACATCAGCTAATAACAGCTGATCTAAGTGCTTCACCAGCCTATATCATCCTTTCTGCACTCCCTGTTTGCAAATCTCATATGGGGCACACACTTTTTCCAAGTTGCTTAAGCTTCCCTGCAGTTGCTGGCACCTCTGCTACCTACCTCCACCTATGTTCCTATTGAAAGGAAATGCTGTGTCTCCTACTACGTATGAAGATTTTGACAAAAACATGATCCAGTAACATCAAAATTTTCATGATTAGACTAATTTTGATAATATTTTAAATAGATAAAGAAAACATAGTTACCTCCCAGTTAACAACAATAACTCTAAATGATATTACACAAATCTTTATCTAAAATGTCCAATAATCACACAACTTTTTAGGTCAAAATCTAGAGTCAGGGTCTTTAAACAGTAGATCAGATAATGTTCCCTCCAAGAGACTCTTATTCTTCTTTCGGCTGCTCTCTTCATGGATTGCCACAGCTGTCTCCATTTCACCCTATCCCTTGCATCCTCTTCTGTCACACCAACCTTCTGCATGTCCTCCTTCACTACATCCATGAACCTTCTCTGTGGTCTTCCTCTTTTTCTCCTGTCTGGCAGCTCCATCTTCAACATGTTTATCCAATATATCCACTATCCCTCCTCCATACTATCTCAACCTTGCTTCTCTGACT
Source organism: Etroplus canarensis (assembly GCA_015106775.1). Taxonomy (NCBI): domain Eukaryota; kingdom Metazoa; phylum Chordata; class Actinopteri; order Cichliformes; family Cichlidae; genus Etroplus; species Etroplus canarensis. Next base: position 8,925 of record VUQH01060692.1, on the reverse strand, counting down.
TTGGCTCATCTGTCTTACTTTGTAAGACATCTAAGTTTCCTTCTCTTGTGATGCGTTATAAACTGACAATTCCTATATGTCTAGGATGATAAAATTCAACGAACATGCTGCTACTGAAATATTCATGCTTTTAAAATAGCTAGTACTTTCTCCAGAACATGCTGTTGTAAATATATGGTCATTTTTTGCACTGTACATTTAAAGATCTGGCTTAGTTTCATCTTTGCATGTGACTCCTTTTTGTATTCTCAAATCTACTTCTACTTCATCTACAGCGACCAGCATCTCAGTGTAAGCGTTCACGTGCAGTCATTTTCTTTTAATAATTATGAATTATAAAAAAACAAACTATTGTTACAGGTTGATGATACAAAAACAAGCCCATAAAAATAAATAAAAGCAAGTCATCAAAAGTAGCCAGCAGAGAAATTCTTACATCATTTGTGAAAAAATCCAAGTCTGATCATGGAAACTTTCTGTGATATTATTAAACAACAAACTGTGGACAGTTTCAGTTACCTATGAGTCTCTCGCCCACTCTTAATCAATTTAGGTAACATAAAATTACATTATGTTTCCTTTTGATGCTCTGAAATTACATTATATGTCCTTTTATAGCTCTAAGTTTTGCCAACTTTTTGCCTTTTAATATAGTCTTGAGCAGGACTTAGTTAATTCACTTCATTGATAAACTCATTTAATTCAGACTTAAAGGCACCATTAACTGTAAAATTTCATAATCTTAGTTCAATGCAAAACAGCCTTCAAAATGATCCTGTATTTTTCTTTAGTATTTATTTCTGTTTTGTATTTAGATATGTGTCTAATGTATGATAACATATTGCATGTTTTAACAGAGTCCTGTATGTAAATCGATTCACACTGCATATCTCTTGACATGGCTGGGACTATCTAACCTTTTGTCTTCATGATTAGTCTCTTCACTTCCTTGTTCCCCTGTTTTTATCTCTGTTGTTCCTCACCCATTTACCTCACTGTCCTTTTCTTTCTCTCTGTCTGTTTTTCTATATAACTTTCCTAACAGCTTCTTCTAACCATTTAATTAACGTGTTGTCCTCTACTTTCTTCTTCAACTCTTCAGATGGCATCCACAGCATTTCGGCCCAGTGTGTTCTTCGCGTCCTCATTATCACAGAGGACATGTTGGGCAGCAGTGTTACTGTCCGCCTTCAGAACATGTCCCAGGAGCGCTTCCTGTCACCAATGCTGAGAAACTTCCTGGAAGGTGTGTCAGCAGTGCTTTCAGTGCCTGTCGAGGATGTTTTCATCTTCAACATCCAGCCGGATCTGGATGCAGGACCTGGAGGAATCCTGAATGTCAGCTTCTCTGCTGCTTTGCCGGGCGGACACTTCTTTCCCTCCGAGGCCCTGGAGGAGCAGCTGTACCTGAATAGGCCGAGGCTGACGTCACTGACACAGATGGAGGTTAGTCCATGTGCAAAAAGGCACACACAGGATTCACATTAAGTATTTCACGATGGGGTGTGCTTTAACCCCTTCCCTACATTACAAAGACAAAAATGTTGGCAAGCACGTAAATCAAATATACAAATCTCTTTCATTTTATGTTTCTCATTGCTTCAAAGCATTCTTTTTGCTATACTGCAAACAGGAGTATTCTATTAGAAGTTCAAAAACTTCTTTTTCTGAATGCATTTAATAAATCAAAAGTCTTACATCTGAGCTTTTTGGATGTGAACTGGTAATAATACCGTACAGATGCTAAGGCAAAGCAGCCATGTGGCTTTATAGAATAATAGGCAGATCTGACCAGTATATGTTCTCATGCATGAAATCAGGAACACCTGGACACGACATGCACATCAGTTATGTAATGTTGACACAACCCAAGGGAATCTCCATAAAGAGAGAGAGAGAGAGAGAGAGAGAGAGAAAGAGAGATAAAGAGGGGATAGAAGGGAGCAGGTGAAACCAGAAGGAGAAAAGATTTATAAAGAGCTGAGAGAGAGGCCAGCAGAGAGGGGCAGAGTGTGTGTGTGACCTTTTCTTAACAGGCACTGTCACATAAACAAACACATGTGAACAGAATCTATATTCTCCTATCGTCAAAAAAGACACAATCTTATGCCTATATCTGGTCCAGTGACCTTAAGAGCAAGCAGCAGCAGTAAATATGCTTTTCAAGAAAGTGAGTGGTTATACAAAGCAAAAACGTGCATTGTTGTCAAAGTGTCCAAGAAAGCATGCTAAATGACAAACAGCTGGAAACTTTCTGACCTGTGGAAAAGGTTCAGAGAGACTGTTAGTTTAGTGTTTTGTTAAGAATGAGTATATTTAACGTAAATAAATCAGATGATGAAACAATGGTATTTGAAACGGGTTTAAGAAAGCCATCCCTGATGCTTCTTTTTTTTTTAGCTGCACTACCAGTCAAAAGTTTGGATAGGCTTGGTCAAGCGTGTCCAAACTTTTGAATTGTAGTACATATAGGGGATCACCATGATGCAGCAATCAAATGCCACCCTACACCAATTGATTGTGTTGAGCTTTTATCATAGAGCCTGAGAGACCAACCCAGTGTTAAATAGACGCTGCTCCTCCTATTCCTAACCATAGACTTTTACATTCAGCATATGCTAGTAAACTTGTGCCATCACAGCAATATTTAGAAGCCATTTGGAGGAAACATCCTACTCTATATTTAATGCTTGTGTGCATTATGTGGTTTGACAATAAGCTTTTAAGTTTAGCAAATAAATCAAAATGTGACTGAGGCTGTAACACTTTTACAGGTTTGGCTTTGTGAGGCTATGCATTTCTGCAATTCTGATTGTGGAATTGTTTCGCTGTAACATGGTTATATAAGCATGATCATGTTTTAGCATGATAGCATGGTGGTTGGCCAATCTGAGTATTTCAGGCTGCTGATCTACTGGGATTTCCCACTCAGCCACCTCTAGGGTTTACAGAGAATGGTCTGAAAAAGAGAAATTATCCAGTGAGTGCCAGTTCTAAAAGCAAAAAAGGTTTTTTTGATTCCAGAGGCCTGAGGAGTATGGCCATACTGTTTCGAGGCAATAGGAAGGCAACAGTGCGTCAAATAACCACTCATTACATCCAGGGTATGCAGAAGACCATCTCTGAATGCACACTTGAAGTAGATGGGCTACAGCAGCCAAAGACCACACAAAGTACCAATCCCTGTCTTTAAGAACAGGAAACTGAGCTAATGATCACCAACACTGGACAACAAAAAAATTGGAAAAATGTTGCCTGGACTGATAAGTCTGAATTTCTGCTGCTACAGTTGGATGGTAGGGGCAGAATTTGGCATAAACAACAGGAAAGTGTGGATCCATCCAGCCTTGTGTCAGTGGTTCAGGTTGTAGGTGGATCTTTTTGAATATATGCCACAAAGAAGGAAGTTCTGAAGGCAAAAGTGGGGTCCAACCTGGTACTTGTAAGATGTAGCTAATGAAGTGGCCAGTGAATCTAAATGGTCACTAACATTGCAGAATTGTATCCTATTCTCCAAAAGACCACTGATGAACAACACCACCATTAATACCAATGTTGAGCTGATATAACCATGCATCCCCAAAATGATAAAGTTTACAGTTTTTCTTGAGTACTTTTACTTTGTTACCTAAAGTACTTTTTGCTAATAAGACTTAATTCACTTTTAATGAAGTCATATTTTGATTGATGGTATTAATTTACAATTCTACATTGTTGTATTAATGCATTTACTTCAGTATAAAAATGTGAGTACTTCTTCCACCATTGCTAAAATGTCTTGCTGGAACACTAATAGAAAAGAGCCATACTACTTGTCAGTAATGTGGTTTTAGTGCTAATTAACATAAGAATGTCTGTCTGTGGAAAAAAAAAGTGGTATCACTTTTGTCAGAAGGAGCAATGAATAAAGTCCTGTATGAGGAACTATGACAGCAAAAGTGAGACTATTTATCACACTAAACTGTATGTTTTGTTTCTTTTCCCATCACTCCAGGTTCTGCCATTTGATGACAATGTATGTTTGCGGGAGCCTTGCCAGAACTACATGAAGTGCATCTCAGTGCTGCGTTTCAACAGCTCTGCCCCCTTCATCTCCTCACCCTCCATCTTGTTCCGGCCCATCCACCCGATCGCAGGACTACGCTGCCGCTGTCCTGTGGGCTTCACGGGTGATTACTGTGAGACAGAGATCAACCTGTGCTACTCCAACCCCTGTCTGAATGGAGGGGTGTGTGCCCGCAGAGAGGGAGGGTACACCTGTATCTGCCGTGAAGACTACACTGGTGAGTGTGTGTACAAGAGTATATGTGCATGTGTGTTATGTGTGAAAGTATTTTTGCATGTAATAAAAATCTGTTTTGTTTAAGATGATTTTGGCTTTTTTAAATTGGTAGACCTAACAGATAAACTAGCTGTGTGCAATGTTAGGTGATTTTGTCTGTGGGAAATGTGTGGTATACACTGATTCTAAATTGTAGTACTAGCAAATATACTGATATTTGCTTTAAGCAAGTGCAAAATAAACCAAACTTAATTCATAATTTGATGATAAGGCTGAAGAGTCAAATTTGAGTCACATTTTTTGCCTTCTCAATTCAAATTAATTGAAATAATTCTTATCTAATTGGATGTCCTTGATACTTATCAGTCCAGTTGCTTCCTTGCAGCAAACACTGTACGCTTGCCTTGGAGTCATGGTCTACAGGGTATTCTTTTAAGTGGTTGACCTTTAAAGCAGTGCTTGAAAGTGACGTTAAGAAGCGAGAGTGTATGTAACAATATTTACAATTTTTAGAAATGTAGTTACTGTGCACAGCCAAATGTCAGCTTGTGATAGAAAAATCAAGCTGGGCAAGGTGGATTACACTATTGCAAAGCTTAAAAGGAAAACTTTACACCTACCTTAAAATGGAAAAAATTGAAAATAATATTCAAATTAACATATTTTGCTTGTACCCACATGAGTTTCCACCAGGCACTTCAGGTTTCCTTTCACAGTCCAAACTTGTTGGCAAGTAACCGTAAACTGAGGTGTGAATATGAGAGTGCGTGGTTGTTTGTCTCTCTGTGTTAGACCTGTGATGGACTGACAACCAATTTAGGGTATATTTGGATAAGGCTTCAATTTCTAAGTTGACCCTAAGCTGAATAAGAAGTTAAGAAAAAGAATGAATGGACAGCTGGATATACTGTGCATGTTAAATAAAGTCAGATATCTATGAATGTCTTATTATTGTATGCTCTCTAATTTTGAATTATTGACAGCAAGTGCAGTAGATGGAATCTAACCAAAAGTGCTAAAAGTATATGTAGCCAGTTTAAAACTATCTGAGTATCACTTTAAATATGTAACTCCATGTATAAATTATCCTGCATCTAGTTGTCTCAAACTATAAGTTTGTAAGGATGTGAGCTTCAGTCTAAGATTCAGTTTGAAGTTTCTCTCAAAGGATTGTGGTTTCTTTATTATATATATTTTATATTATAATTTATTTATGTTAAGACACTTCAAGGTTGAAAAAACACAGTTTTGAACATATCAGTATCTTCACTTTCTACAGATTGTAAGATATCGACAGTCTTGTAACTTTATTGCAAGTCACACTGTGCAACATGGACTTAAGAGATCAAGAATGGCATCATGGTTTAAAATATATACACTGTACAACCATAATACCTGAACAGTATTACCCTCTGAACCATATGCAAAGCTACACTTGGAATATATTTTCCTTCCATTAAAGCTGAAGGGCACATCATACAAACAAGGTTTCTGCGGCAACAGTTCATCTGAGTTCTTTGTTTTCTTCATTCCTATTGATCGATCAGAAGACATAAGTTGCGGCAGCAGTCCCAGGGTGAAAATGTAATTCTGTCAGGTTGTCTTTGGTCCAAAAAATGGTGCAAAAACCAGCTTCTTAAAGTGCAACATTGCGCTTCTTTTTCGGAGGCACGACCAAAGAAAAGGCTGCAATTTTTTCATGCTTATCTTTAATCTGAATCCTTTTTTCTTTTTGTTCCAGTTTATTTTGTTGTATGTGCAAATTCGCACTGATTCAAGGTCTTTATAGTTTGAAACCTTCAAATGAAATGTCCAGATTTTTCATTTGTAATGACAGACTTACTGGATAAGGTTCAGGGGGACAGCTTGTGTGTTCACAATTGTTTTATTTCCATCTGTCATCGTTTGGAACAGTGTGGCTACAGATAAAAAGAGTTGTGTGGTGCATCTTGAAATGAAAAGGGTTGAGCGAATTTGTCTGTTTGTGTCTTAGTGTAGCCTTTAATGCTACCCTGGAAAACTAAACCTGACTCTGTGTGCTTCTTTGTTCATGCCCCATACTGACTTTTATTTTGATCTGTACTGTTTTCACTCTTTTGTCATGTTGAGCTGAACAACATGAAAACACACACTCTGCCTCCTGGGAGAGCTGTCTCTTCCTCAGCTCACTACCTGTTACTCAGTCTTTTATACTCACACATAGTCTCACACACACACACACACAAACACACACACCAGCGCCACTGCCACACTCACTGTTTTTAATTTGTTCCCTTTTCGCACACATTCTACCTCACACACACGGTGCTTCATTCTTTTTCACCTTTCCCAATACACTAGACTCGTTTCAGACAACTCTGATTTTTTTTCTGTCCCTTCATACTGCTGCATTGCTTCAGCAATTGAGTTGATGTGGGAGAGGGTAGAAGCTATGAATGTCAGTGTGTGTGTCTGGGGGATATTTCATGTTGCTTTTTATTCCAAATCAAAAGAGAGCTGGGGGAGTGAAGCAACACTTTTCTTTCATGAGAGAGACAGAGTGTTTTCCGAACTCCCACTGAGGCAGACAAAAAAGAGATGAGGAGAGAGATAGGAAGTGAGCAAAGGAGAAATGGAGGTAGAAAAAGACAGAGAGCAAGTGGGAGGGAGACAAAAAAGTAGAGTATGATATGAAAAGGGAAAGGGAGATGGAGGGAGTCAAGAAAGTTTAAGAAACCAGGCAAAATATGAATGAAAAAACTTAAAGATGAGGAGGAGGAATAAAGAATTCTTTATAGATCACTGGATTTTGGCTAATATCAGTGAAAAACTGATTTAAAATAAAAATGACTTTTTATCTTTAAATTTAAAAAAGAGTAGTAAATAACTTTGAGTGAGGGAGCATAGCGAGAACGGAAAGATTGACAAACAGTGAAAGATTGTACAGGAACGGTGGAGAAAGAAGACCATAAAGCTTTAAAGATGAAGGAAAAGAAAGAGAAGAGACTATGAAAAGGTTGTGACAGCACTATGAGAGATTAGAGAGATGGATGTTCTCATTGAGAATAACATGGAAGGACTACAGGGGAAAAATGGGATGTGAGAGAGCTGGAGTGAAGGAAATCAGATGGATTCTGGGCAGTCATTGTTGTGCTTTTCCTGCGTGGGTGTTGAGTGTTACAGTGTCTGGTCAACACCCTAGGGCTAGTGGGAAGCAGAAGAGAAGGAATACGACAACTAAACAGGGACAAATTGATTCCTCAACACAGAAATCTCCAGACATCTCCCAACTAAGTCTGCACTATTGCTCATTTGGTTTTTCATTTTTTCCAACTTGCCATTTTCCATCCCCTCATATGCTCTTTGCAGCTTTGAATTGGAGTTCCCTGAATTTCTATGTATTGCTCACACAAGCAGGAGCAAAGCCTGAGGTTTTGACTGAGTCTGAAAACTTTCTTTTTCCACTGAGGGAGAAACATTTGCGAGTCGAAAACAGCAGCTTCCGACAGATCTGAGTCAGGTGCGATCTATGAACAACGGTGCTGATGTTTCTTCAGGGTAGACAAAGCACAGTATGCCTATCACAAGGAGCTTCCAGTCCCCCTCGAAAAGCAGCGTCTTTAGGATTATCGAGCATCTTCATAAGGCAAAAACTTTGAAAGGTTTTCATAGAGCATGTAACCCCAGGCTAACCTGTATCTAAACTCCACATTTAACCTGGGGATAAGTAAGATTTGACACTTTGAAGTGGAGTTACCGCTGACTTTCTCCCATGCTGTGTAGAAAGGTTCATATCACCTTTATGGTGTCAACTCCAGAGCTATAGTGCTAAGAAAGTACTGTGAACTATTGTGTCAGCAGGGGTCATGCACTATTCGGGGTTTTAAATGAAACTATGACATACTTTATGTTAAACCCAGTGGGTTAGTCTAGGATTAAAGGATTTTAGATAAAAAAAGCAACAGGATTTAGATGCCTGTGCTAATTAGCCTTTTTCACAGTGCAAATTAAAGTTCTTCAGGTGTTTCTGATGACATTAATGACTCTCCTGCTGCCAAACATGTCCTATAATAGGTTGTGTTCAATCTATTCATTTTGCTGTTTACTCCTTGTTTTCTTGCTGGTACATGTTAAAAAATCTTATTTGAAAGGTATTCATGAAAAACTCTAATTGCAATCAGCTACCTACAGAGAGACAGCTTTTAGTGGAGGCAAATGTTCATCTTTGGTTAAAGATGAATTACCACAAAAGCTTTTATTTTACTTTGCCCTTAAAGTCTCTTCTCCCTGTCTTGCCACTGTTATTGTGCAGCATGCACTTCTCCTCTTCACCCCAACACATACATGGTGACATCAGAGGAAGCAAACTATGAGAAACTAGTGCAACCATAATAAAAAAAAATGTAGTAGAGAATTTTGCACTGTCCTGAAATCAGACAAAGAACACACAACTTAGGCAAAAACATAGAAAATATCAGCACTCACTGATTGCTATACTTCGCAGTATTTAATATTGTCATGTATACAATTTGATAACTCTTATTCTTCTTCTTCTTTCGGCTGTTCCCGTTAGGGGTCGCCACAGCGGATCATCTGCCTCCATCTCATCCTATCCCTTGCATCCTCTACCCTCACACCAACCCTCTGCATGTCCTCCTTCATTA
>VUQH01060689.1:8739-20033 GCA_015106775.1 Etroplus canarensis | reverse complement strand
CGGTGGTTGTTTGATCGATGGTCATGAGAATTTGCATTTATAAGGTTGGAGACTGAAGAAGTCACTTGGATGAGTGATGAAACGTTTCTCCCACGGAAACTTTACGTCCAGATGAACAGAATCAACTTCTGAGGTGTTACTTACCTGGATGATTGAGCACGCATCAAGACGTTTATCGACAACAGTTTACAGGGTGCATCTTGAAAAACTTTATCGACAAAGGTTTACGTCTTTTTAAAGTAATATTGCAAATCCCATGGATTAATTATGCAGCCACTATTTATACTATTACCACGTAGTTTTTAACTGTTTTTAGCAAATATTTAATAAACGTTTTTATGAATATTTATGAGCTTATTTATTATCAGGTATTGTTCAATATTATTAGTGTCGATTTGTAACGTGGGTTACATACACCTTGCTAGTACTGGCTTGGGCCCCCTTTTGCCTTCAGAACGGCCTTAATTCTTCATGGCAGATATTCAACAGGTTGCTAGAAATATTCCTCAGAGATTTTGGTCCGTATTGACCTGACAGCATCACAGTTGCTGCAGATTTGCCAGCTGCACATTCATGGTGCAAATCTCCTGTTCCAACACAACCCAAAGGTGCTCTGTTGGAATGAGGTCTGGTGACTGTGGAGGCCATTTGAGTACATTTGACTCATTGGCATGTTTAAGGTGTACGGAGGACCAGGAGTGAGAGGAGAATGAAAATAAAGCATTTAACGAACAAACATAAATTCAACATTAAAAAGAAGAATTCATCCAGTAATAAGTAGTTCAAATGGAAAAGGAAATTTAAAAAAAATTAAATCCTCCTTAAAAGAATTCTTAATTCAAGATCAAAAAGATTATTTTTGAAATCCTTGTTGAAACTGTTCGAATTAATTTGAAAAATCTGCTTTTGAAATCCATTTCAACAACCATTTTTGGAATGATTTCCTAAATTCTGAATTCATAAATATTTTAATAAAACAAGCTTTTCATTGAGAGTTTAAGTGTTTTTTTAATTTCCTTTTCCATTTGGACTACTTATTAATGGAACAATAGTTCATTTTTTAAATTCCTTTTTAAAATTCTTCATCCAATCGAATCCAACTTTATTTATAGAGCACTTTAAAAACAACATGGTTGACCAAAGTGCTTTCCAATAAAAAGTTTAAAAAAACCATCCATTAACAGATAAAGAAAATTAAAAACAAAGATATGAGTAAATATTACAAACATGAACAACATAAAATAAACAATGAAATATACAATACATACAAAACAATTAATTGACCAAAACTGACTACAAGCTAGCTATGGTACTACTCCTGAAATGCCTTGGAAAAAAGGTGTGTTTTTAAAAGTGATTTAAAAATTTCAAGTGTTGGGGCCAGCCTAATATGGGGGGGCAATGTATTCCATAATTTGGGGGCCACAACAACGAAAGCTCGGTCCCCCCGGTGTGTCAGTCTCAACTGCGGGGCAGCAAGGAGTGACTGGTTCGTTGATCTGAGAGACCTTTGTGGAGTGTATAAATGAAGAAGGTCTGCCAGATAAGTAGGAGCCAGGCCATTTAAAACTTTAAAAACAATAAAATTTTATAATGAATTCTAAAATGGACAGGCAACCAGTGTAAAGAGGCAAGAACCGGTGTGATGTGCTCGTGCTTGCGTGTCCCTGTCAGCAGGCGAGCAGCGGCATTCTGGACCATTTGCAAGCGTGATAGTAAGGCCTGATCGATACCAACATAAAGTGCATTACAGTAATCAAGGCGAATGGTCACAAATAGCGGACCCAAGTAGCGGAACTCCCTGACATTCTTGATGTTGATGTTATTCACGGTGATTAAGGATTTCTGAGCCTTGATTGATTCATCAACGTTAAAAGCCATGGGTCTCTGTTTTAGTGCAGGATAACTGTAGTCCGAATCTGGTAAAGGTGTTGTCATAGATGGTCAGAATCTGACTAAGCTCTTCTTTATGCTTTGAAAATATCACTACATCATCCGCATATAGGAGCTCAGTCATTCTTCTTTGGCCAACTGCCGCTGCTCTACTCTGATACTCACGAGGCGACACCTCATTCGGTATTTGGATCTCTATCTATCTATCCCCATGTCTGGGAGCTGTTTCAGTATTTCATGCCTTGCACATCGCGTAACAAAGTCCATATATATGTTGACGATTGGTGGACTCTTGAGAGCACCATGGCAACGTCCCACAAAGGTCTCAAAATACTGTTTGGTGTCCTTTATGCAGGCTTTAGTGCCAGTGTATAAACTTATCAAAACTGAGACAAATCTACTACAACAAAGACGAATCTCTAACACTCAGAATAATGCTTCACGAGGAGTACAGTCGTATGCTGCTTTGAGATCTATAAAGCAAACGAACAGTGGATCGTTTTCTTTCTCTAATATATGTCGCATGATGTAGATGGCATCACACATCAGTCGGTTTTTTTCTGAAACCAAATTGTGTTCCCATTAAAACACAATTGTAGATTGACCGTATCCTCTCAATTGCAATGACCGAAATGATTTTGGACATTGTTGCATTGATCGATATATCCCGGTAGTTTTCAGCAAGACGTTTGGACCCTTTCTTGTGTTGGCAAGTTATTGTCGATAGTAACCACATAGTTAACCCTGAGTTAAGGGAAACTCTGGGTTTTCTGTTCCAGAAAGAAGGCAGAAGAAGATGTGACATCACACATTTTTCAGAGCAACCTCAGTCTCAACGGTCATGTCACATTTCATCTGACTTTTACATAACTGAAGCGAGACAGACGTCATAATTCTGCACCAGAGGAGGCGAGACACAGTGAGATCAAATGTAAAGAATGGACAAAACAAGCATGACCAACAGCGTTGATGATGACGTCATGTCTTCTTCTGTGCATATGCGTCACTTCAGGGCCGGAGATTGTTCACACTGGAATCTATAATGTGAACAACCACATAAAAAAAACAGAATTGAGCAGTGTGAACGTAGCCTAAGACTAAAGTTTGAAGGGATTTTTCTTAAAGTAGTTCAGCGATTCCGGTTCTGAACCTTGACCTAGTCTCTACTGAAAATCACCTAAAATCATGTGACTGGGTTTATACTCACAGGTCCATCACTAAACTGTGTTTGATTCATATTTTTAATCTTCAGTTGGTTTGATCTGCATTATTCCTGTTAAGTTATAGCTGATAAATTAGATCTAGAAATCAAATATTAAACATGATTCCAGCTTCATCTTTAGGCTCCTGCCATCAGTCAGCCTCTTAGTGCGAAACACTTAGAGTCAGTAAAATAGCGCCCCACTGCATCACGGTGCTGGGTGCTGAAAATGGGCCTTTGTGTGCCAATCTCAATACTCCCTTAAAAATCTGAAATGACTGATCATTGAGTCCTTTACCACATCTTATATAGTAAACTTTATCAATTTCATCTTATAATAAATGAAAAAATTTTATTTCAAAAGCACATGTTTTTGACTGTATTGTATATAAACTGCTCAGAATAACAAAGGGAGCAATTAAACAATTTGTAACTTTGATTTTTGGTGTGATTTTGAATGCGGCCCTCATAGGGTTGATGAGTTTGGCTTTCACTGGCCGTTGTTACGCAGCGTCTGTCAGGTAAGATTTTTAACTTGAATATTTTATTCATCAAGATCCAAGGTGGTGTGATTAACCAGAGAGCATAAAAAGCATATATTTTATATATATATATTCTATACTGATGATGACTGAGTTTACAAAGCTGATTAAAATTACTCCTTCCTCAACTCTTGTTCTTTAAGATAAACTTCATGTCCCACATGGACTCACATTCATATTCCTCGGTCCACTGAATCAGGATAGAGGATCTGCTCTTTATTTACCCGTTGCCTTGGTGAACCCTGTGTCAGGGCTCTAATAATGATGGCTTTCTGTTTTTACTTAGTGTGAACAAACTCAGAGTTGATTGAACTAACTCTGATCAGACTTTCTGGAAACAGAAACTCAGAATTGCCCATCTCAGGGTTAATCAGCTCTGAGGTTGTTGAACCTGCTTCCTGGAATAGGGTCCAGTTCTCTACAGGCGCTTTGCTGCTGGTTTCTTCATCTTTCTCTTATCGTGCTTGTGAAAGGGCTGTGACACGCCACAACAGAGCCATGCTGGGAAAAATAAATTACTCCACAAGAAAATATCACACTGCTTCTGACTATTTGTAATCCTGGCAGAAAAAATGATATGACTTTTCTATATAAATACTGTTTCACTTTAGGTCCCCATCTACTATCCAAAAGCTGTTTGGGCCTCCATCTTTAGAGGGATTTGTGTAATTGGACTCTGAGAGAGGGACAACCAGACACTAGAGGACTGAAAGGTGTTGTGGACAGATGAGTCCAAGTTTGAGGTCTTCAGATCAAACAGAGGAACATTTGTGAGATGCAGAACAAATGAACAGATGCAAGAACAGTTCTTAAAACCATCAATCAAGCATGGCGGGGGCAGCGTGACAGTCTGCGGTGCTCTGAAGGTGGTAAAATAGGAGATTTGTACAGAGTGGAAGGGATCTTGAGGAAGGGACGCCATCGCAAGATTTTGCAACGCCACGCCATACCCTGTGGACAGCACTTGACTGGGGCCAGTTTCATCCTACAACACGATAATGACCCAAAACACACCTCGAAAACGTGCCTGCAATATTTAAAGAACAGAGTAGGCCAGAATTCTGACTGTAATGGAGTAGCCAGCGCAGGCTCTGGATCTGAACCCTACCGAGCTGTCGCGGGAGCAGCTTGAGTGTACGGTACAGAAGAAGACTCCATCAAGCTAATCGATCTTGTGGGAGATGATCCAGGAAGCCTGGGGTGAAATCTCATCAGATCACCTTGAAAAACTGACAGAGCTGCCAGGCTGTAACTGCTGCAAAAGGTGGTTTGTTTTTCTTTGTTGAAGGCAAAGTTTTCATCATTTTCATTAAAGTCATTATTTCTAACTCCGACAGTGTCAGCATGTCTTGTTCATTTGCTATATTTCCTATTCAGACTAATTTCACGTGTGTTTTTATGGAAAACGAGAATTTCCAAGTGCTCCCTGACGTACATATCTGGAAGGAGAGGAAGAAAGAAAGGAGTCTGCAAGGGTCAATCTCATGTTTAATTTAAATGTACCACTAAAGCCAAAGTGCAAATTCATAATTACATTATAAAGTAAAAATGCCTACTTCTGCTTTTTGTCAATGCTGGGGAGACAGCCGGCTGATTATTTTCTTGTCTTTTAACTATATTGGAATTGTGTCACTTTCAATTAATGTATAAAACTGTAAGTGGAGAGGTTACAGGTTGTGGTTGTACATTAAGGCTGATTAAATGTCCAGTGTGACACAATGTACAAGGTCAACATAAATCACCAATTGTCTGCCCAGCAGACATTTCTTCCGAATGTCTAAGACAGCATTAAATAATAATGTTTATGCATGAGAGACAATAAACCATGCGAAATAAAAATCACAGCACAGGGCTGAAAAGAAGAAAATTATCTCCTGAATATTCGGCAGAGGTCAGAGTTTGACCCCCGCATGACACTGGGCATGCCTCAGGAATAAAATTTAGTGAATGTTGGTTATTATTTCACAAATCTGTGCAGCCTTCAGGCTTAACTTTCTTAATATGACGCAATTCAGAAAACAAAATAATTTTTTAAAAAAGATAGAAGTATGCATTTGGCTACATAATTGGATGACCGGACAGGCTCTTTCATTTATAAAATTGAGGTGGGCTTTCAGAGAAGTTGGAATAAATAACCCAGCAGGGCCTTTCATCCAAAATGTACCGCCTGTACTCGGTCTGCGGCGGTTTCATAAACCGCTACATGAGGCCACACAGGTTCTGTTTACAGTAGGCTTTTCATGCAGATCTTCTGCTTTGTTGTCCCATACAAGGTTTGGCTGGGTGCTGTCAGACTCAACTTTCTTTCACAGCTTGCTACTTAAGAATAAAAGCCACGGACACATGTTAGTGAGTCACAAGAGTGTGAAAAGCTAAATTAAGTGGGAAAAATAGCTCTCAGCTTTGACCTTAAGAAAACTGATTTGTTTTTAAATATAAATATTGCCCTGAAACATTTCTGATAAAAAGCTGAAAGGTAACATCTACCCAATCAGCCTCCAGTCAGGGTTACAGTCAGGCTAGAGTTTACCCCGGGTGGACCACAGACAGGTCACGCTTTGGACAAGTCGTGAAAAATCAATGTGGGACACCCCACATTTTCTGAATTATCATTCTGAATTAACTTATCCTTGAAAACAGTTGTTTCAAGCCCACAGCCTTGGCCGCCCGACTCACCTGCTGTTCAAACTGTCTGTTTGTGAGAGGTAACCAATCAACCAACCAATCAACCAACCAATCAACCGAATGGCTTAAAGGCAGGGTGGCCTTAAAGGGAGGGATCTACCAGAAAGTCAGTAATCCGTCACGATTCACGGGTCAAGTAATGCGTCAAGTACAGAAAGAAAGTTTTCTTGTCATTTGTTGGCTGTATTGTACAAACTCGTGAGAATTAGAGTCTAATAAGAAATCTAAAAAGCTTGCAAACATATCCAGAACAATGTTCGTAGCTCTTGACTAGCCCTAACCTAGCTGAAACCATGGCTATGCCATAAATTAATCAAATAATGGGGTTCATGAATAGATGGCAGAGGGGCACACGCAAACACTCATTTTATGAACACTGCAGTCCAGAGCAATACTCTTAGGAGTAGCGATTCTTATGAAAAAGGAAAAGTGTCCATAAAATGAGAAATATGACCATGACTTTGACCTTCAGCACAAATTGGGTGAAGACCCATTGGGTGATCACTGCCTGCAATTTTAATTAAATTTTGACCTTTAGGAGGAGTAGCGATTCTTGCAAAAATGGGAAAGTGGCTGTGAGACGATAAATAAGACCTTGACCTTCAGGGGAACATGGGTGAAGACCCATTAGGTGATCACCGAGTCCAAGCTTGATTCAATTCTGACAAATACTGTAGGAGTAGTAATTCTTGTGAACGGTGGATGTACAGACAATGGACGGACGCCTCACCACTAAATTCTCATCAGACCTTTGAGCTAAAAACGGCCTGTTTCAGACAGTGGCTGAATCACGGGTGCTGCATCAGAGATCATTACGAGGTAAATAAGGATCATTTTTAACTGTGAATCAAGCAAAGCTAAGCTAGAGTCAAAAAATGTAATCATGGAGCTGGAAATCAGCATAATACGCCCATCTTAAATCAAATTAGTAATACTGTATTGTGAAAATACTGTTACAATGTTCAGTCAAAATTCTACCGAAGAAAAATTACAGTATTAGTGAAAGCAGACTGCAGTTAAAGTCAAAGTACTCATGCGTATCCACTCTATATCTACTGAATGATTTATATGTACATCGCTTAACTAATGCAGCTGGATCTAAATGTATAAATAAAAATTATACAATAGTGTGTTAGTATTCATATTTTATATTAATTTTCTAGATAAGCAAAACAATTAGCTCTAAAATAAATGTAATGGAGTACAGAGGATAATATTCAGCTGCAAAATACAATGAAAAGGTAGCCTAACATGGAAATACTAAGTAAAGTACAGCAAAAATGTCTAATAGTGTTGCGGACTCTAGCCACATGACTCGGCGCCACCCCTTTTAGACACGCCCCCGTGTCCAGTGTTTTCATAGTAGCTGCGGAGCTACAAAGGGAAAGTGAATGTTAAAGTAAGGCCTCAGTCAAATCTAACTATTCCCTCCGACGTTTCCGTTTGTCATCTGGGAGAGAGCATCAATCTGCCATGATGTGCCTTCAATGCACCCGCCACGAAGCTGAATAAATGTCCGTGCTTTTATAGTTTTCACCGAGCGCAAACAGCATTCTCCTGAATTCGCTGTGAACTGGAAAGCAATTAAGGGGGGCTTGCTCAGTATTTGAATAGCTGCTCCCCAGGCAGACTCACATCTTTTTGAAGTCGCACACGGTGTATTCGGGCCACTCGATGTAACACACCACCCGGTCGGGGAGCTCGTCTGTGTTGGAGTAGTAGTACTGAGGGAAAGCCAGGAGCAGAGCCAGAACCCAGATCACACCCACCACCACCTTCGTCTCCGTGGAGGACATGCGCTGCTGCAGAGGGTGGATGATGGCCATGTACCTGCAGAGAGAAGCCGTGGGCACATGATGAGTGACTCGGAACTTCTCGCTCTCTGTTGAAGCGTAACTGAGCTCACTTATCAGATCCTAGACAACTTTGATAGAGTTGATATCTAAAAACTATAATCTAAACGGCAACGTGGCCAAAGCTAATGCCCAATCTAAGGCGCGTCTGACACATTACTTCTGCAGACTAGAAAACATGAAGACATTTTAATAAAGAGTCAATGACAATTCATATTGGCTTCTAAACCTTCACAAGAAAAGACTTGGGGGTGCTTGGGGGTCATGTATATATTGATCACTTCCGGTGTTTTCATTCACGGCCAGTCATCTAGCTGGTCGTATAGCTGGCCGGACTAGGGTTAAGGTAAATGCACTGCAGGAATCCTGCACGTTCATTTTTACTTAACGGTCTCTATATTGTAGTGGTTATTCATCCTGAAAGTAAAAGGTGTGAACAAAAGTGTCGCCCTCCAAGGGAGGGTTGCGTCAGAAAGGGTGACAACCTACTGATGTAGATTCAGCTAAATAAATATACACACTATGGAAATAAGTATTTAGTCACATTATACCTACAGAAGCTTAAATGAAATCCCGTTCTATCTTTCCACAGGTACTCATATGGAGTTGGTCCCTCCTTGCAGCTAGAACAGCTACCACTCTTCTGGGAAGGCTTTCTACAAGATGTCGGAGTGTCTCTGGGAATTTTTGCCCATTCACGCAGAAGAGCAATTTTGAGGTCAGACACCGATGCTGGACAGGAGAGCCTGGCTTGCTATCTCCATTCTAGCTCACCTCAGAGGCGTTTAACGGGGTTGAGGTCAGGGCTCTGTGCAGGCCAGTCAAGTTCTTCCGCACAAAACAAACAAAAAAAATGCCAGAGGAAGTCTGGAACTCTGCAGTTATTGAGGCATTAGCGAGCACTATGTGGCTCAGGAGATGGCAACCCCACTCTATAATTTTATGTGGTCTGCCACTATTGTCTGAGTTGCTCATTGCTTACACTAGGCATGTGGTTGCTACTGGAAAAATTATGGTTCCAGTAATGGGCAGGACATCAGGTTTGATGCATGTAGACTAGAAGATAAAAATATCAAATTTGCAAAAGCGTTACTTATGCGACGTCCTCTTAGCTTGGTCATGATAACATGACACATGATATATAAAAGTCTTCTGCAGCCACGACTCAACATATTCTTGTTCACAGCCAGAGTAATGGAAAATATAACGAGATGTAGAGACAGAAGTTTCTTTTTTCAGAAAGCAATCACGATTTATTTAAGTCCTCGATGTAGGCAAAGTGTAAAAATGATTGTAAATAGTTTCTTTAGGGTAACTGGAACTACATGGTAAAATTCAGCCTGCAGGATGTCAGTATTCGCACACACAGTCACCCACACAGCACCGGCAGAAACGTTTAAGAGCCCTTTTCTTTCAGTTCCACTGGTCAAACAACACGCAGGTCTTTGATTTGTTCAAAAACCGTTTGCACTTTCAAGATGAAACTCTTTATATGTGCTCAGGATCCAAAAACAATGCTCCCTAGAGAGACACCAACACCGGAGTTGCACTATAAAGGTGTGTCATGAAATGCAGGTAGTATACCACTTATATAATCTCCTGTGATAGCTGAAAAGCCATTTCACATTGCCATATTCATGCCATGAATGCCTTTAAATGACCTTGTACATCATTGACACTGAGCTTCAGGAACTTGGTTTAAAATCCTTTTTGCTGCCAGGACTCATTTCTCCTCAGTGAAAATACAGTGCTTCAAGGCAAGAGGAAATAATTGTCGATACTTCACTTCGGTTCTTATTTTAATCCTCTACATGGATTTTTGTCTTATGTTTATCAGAGATTTGTTTCTATTGACTTTCTTGCACTTAAATCCCTTAAATCATGTTTTCCCTGACAGCTCAATAAGCTTGGAGCTCTGACAAAGTGCTGAATTCACTGAAGTCATTTCTCAGGGACACATTTTCTTTATTTCATATGTGAGAAGCCCACGATTTAAATGTTTTCGTTGTGCGCCGAAAACTGCTCTTAATTTTTGGCTCGCTTTTGAGTAAAGCTCTCCAGTCAAATGCCATCCTGAGCCAAAGAGGTCTAATTAAAGGCTTAATCCCACTAATAACCCAAATGAATCTGCTAAATGGATGTCCCCACTCTAATTATATCAGGCACAGGAGCAGGCTTTTGAAATCAAATGCTCCCTGCAGTCCACTGAAAGCGGGAGATCACTACCTCAGCTTTACTTCAGCTCTGCTTCAAAAGGCTCTGGCAGCCATGTGGCTTTTCTTCCAGTAGGTGAGTCACAATCAAGCTGTTGATGTCAGAATCAAACACACACCTGCAGAGGAGGAGAACAGTGGTCCACGGCCATTAAAGACGCTGAACATGTGCTTCAGAAAGGAATCGAATTTTATTTTAGAATAAGAACCTTATTACCTACCAAAATGCAGGTTAGGATTTAATAGTTATTAATCAATCCGTCCACCAATCTATTGCATCCATTGTCTAAACTAAAATTAAAACACTCAGCAAAGACATCAGAAGCCACAAATGCAACCAACTGGATAACAACTCCTCAGCTCAGCATTGAAAGACTTCTAAAGCTCTGAAGTTCTCCACTGTATATTTTTATCTAATCTATATATACAAAAAACTTGTTTCACAGGGGTCATGATCTTTGATATTTCCTGGACCAGTCTCAAGACTAGTTGTCAGGATGCTCGAGGACCTTCTTATAAGTTCCTAAAGGAAATGATTTGACTCTGACTTTGTCTCCAAAGTTCCCAACCTGAGCTGTCCCTCTGATCGAGTCATTTCTAATCCTGTCCATCCTGGCCACTCCCAGGGAAAATCTCAATGTCTTCAATTCTGCCACCTCCAACTTCTGTCATTTTGTCAACGCTTCCGTCTCCAAACCATACATCATAGCAGGTCTCACAACTGTTTCGTAAACCTTCCCTTTCACTCTTGCTGCTATCCTTCTGTCACAAAGCACCCCCAACACTTATCTCCACCCACTCCACCCTGCCTGAACTCTCTTCTTCACCTCTCTTGTGTTCTGTCCGTTGCTCTGGATGGTTGATCCCAAGTATTTAAACTCATCCACCTTTGCCACCTCTACTCCTT